>SJYO01052617.1:56460010-56473017 GCA_006410555.1 Capra ibex | reverse complement strand
ACCACCCCTAGCACCTCCTAACACCCCCCTAGCACCACCCTAGCACCCCCTAGTACCGCCACCCCCAGTACCACCACCCACAACAACCCCCCAACACCACCACCCCTAGCACCACCCCTAGCACCTCCTAACACCCCCCTAGAACCACCCTAGCACCCCCTAACACCACCACCCCTAGTACCAGTACCCCCAACAACCCCCCAGCACCACCACCCTTAGCACCACCCCTAGCACCTCCTAGCACCACCCTAGCACCCCCCTAGCACCCCGTAGCACCATCTCTGCTACCCTTTCCCCGAAGTCCGTACTTGGGACCCCAAGACTATTGGCGGACGAGGTGTGAGGTGAATTTACAGAAGGAGTAAACACAAGTGACCGAGAATAAAGGAGAAGTCCTCGAAATTTATATAACCCAACCCGTTTTCCAAGTAAGTCTTAAAAGGTATTCTATAGTGTCTTTTTAGGTTTAGAAAACGAGTTGGCATATTTAACATGTGTTACGAGAACTAAAAAAGAGACATAAAAAGGGAATCATTTGATTCCCCTCGCATTCAGGGAAGTCAAAGCGGAGACAGACGAGACGTCTTCTTCGGGCTGAAGCTACGGTCAGAGGGGAGTTTCGGGTCCGACTCAACGTCTACCAGAGGACCCTAGATCTCGCGACACGCAGAAGAGGGGTCAGAGTGGCACCGACTGCGACCAATGTGACTCGAGGAGCCGACTGAGAAGGGAAGGAATAAGGACGTGTCGGTCGACTTAACTGGGAGAGGAGAGATCGTGGTAGTGGAGTCAGGCTAAACGTGACTAGTGGGGGTAGGGCCTGAGGAGGACTCAGGGGAACGAGGGAAAGTAGGTCGAAAGGGGACACGGGGATGTCGTCTATGTAGTCAAGTCAGAGAGTCAGCACAGGGCCGAGAAACTCTGGGGTACTCGGCGTCGTGTGGTCCGGAGGGACAGGTAGTGGCTGAGGGTCTCAAGTGGGCTTGAGTACAGGTAGCTCAGCCACTACCGTAGGTCGGTAGAACAGGAGACAGCAGGGGAAGAGGAGGACGGGGGTTGGGCAGGGTCGTAGTCCCAGAAAAGGTTACTCAGTTGAGAAGCGTAGTCCACCGGTTTCGTAACCTCAAAGTCGGAGTCGTAGTCAGGAAGGTTACTTATAAGTCCCAACTAAGGAAATCCTACCTGACCAACCTAGAGGAACGTCAGGTTCCCTGAGAGTTCTCAGAAGAGGTTGTGGTGTCAAGTTTTCGTAGTTAAGAAGTCACGAGTCGAAAGAAGTGTTAGGTTGAGAGTGTAGGTATGGACTGGTGACCTTTTTGGTATCGGAACTGATCTGTCTGGAAACAACCGTTTCACTACAGAGACGAAAACTTATACGATAGATCTAACCAGTATTGAAAGGAAGGTTCCCCATTCGCAGAAAATTAAAGTGTCGACGTCAGTGGTAGACGTCACTAAAACCTCGGGTTTTTTTATTTCAGTCGGTGACAAAGGTGACAAAGGGGTAGATAAAGGGTACTTCACTACCCTGGTCCGCGGTACTAGAAACAAAAGACTTACAACTCGAAATTCGGTTGAAAAAATGAGAGGAGAAAGTTAAAGTAGTTCCCCGAAAAATTAAGGAGAAGTGAAAGACGGTATTCCCACCACAGTAGACGTATAGACTCCACTAACTATAAAGAGGGCCGTTAGAACTAAGGTCGAACACGAAGAAGGTCGGGTCGCAAGGAGTACCACATGAGACGTACATTCAATTTATTCGTCCCACTGTTGTATGTCGGAACTGTATGAGGAAAAGGATAAACCTTGGTCAGACAACAAGGTACAGGTCAAGATTGTAACGTAGGACTGGACGTATGTCCAAAGAGTTCTCCGGCCAGTCCACCAGGCCGTAAGGGTAGAGAAAGTCTTAAAAAGTGTCAAATAACACTAGGTGTGTCAGTCCGAAACTGAATCTGTTATTTCGTCTTCATCCACAAAAAGACCTTGAAAGAACGAAAAAACTACCAGGTCGCCCACAACCGCTAAACTAGAGACCACGGAGACGTCTATGCAGCCGGCACACAGACTTGGCCGGGTTCGGACAGGGGGGGTGAGTCTGTGAGGGTCAACAAGGAGTGGCGGGACACACACAGACGCCGTAGTTGGTCTCACCGATAAAAACACCGGATTTATGTGGGCGACAAAGGAATGCGTGCTTAGAAACGACTATAACAAAGAAGGTGGTCCAGTCTATATCCTAACGAATCAGATTCTAAAGTCTGCACGTGGTCGACATTTGTTATTCTACTTCTGTATTCTATCTCGGCACCTGACACAACAGCTTTGTTTCCACTTCACTTCCAAAGGCCTCCTCTCCCGTTCTTCCTTGCCTCTCCCACTGATCCCCGTGCCCACACCAATCACCTCTGTGACGCGAGTGCACCGACCGCCTCTACCGTCCCTCGCCCGTGCCGGTCTCGACGGGTGCAAGACGTGGGCGTCCACTCGCCCCCCCTCAGTCGTCTGCCCTTGTGTGTGTCAATCAAGTAGAGGTGTGGTGTCCGGTCATTAGCGGCGCGGTCACCACTCGTACGATCCGCGAGATATCTTCGAGGAAGAGGATTCTTTCTTATGACATTTTGTAGACATAAAAAACAACTGAAAAAATGTGAAGTCAGTCAACCCAATAGTGTTGGGTTTGTTTTAATCTACATCGACAGTCATTTTTACAATATATAAATGTGACACCCCTCCCTATACTTTTATGTGCGCACACACACGCAGGTGGACGTAAATTTGTACACCCTCTGCCTCTACCCCCTCCTCCTCCCCGCCCCCTCTCCGACTCTCTCTGCGACGCCGACCCACTCCGCCAGACCCGGGTCGAGAGTAAGAGCGAACTTTTGACCTCGAGTGTCCCTGTACAAGGGAACCCCTCTCAGTCTAGGAGAAACCTCTTCTATTCCATCTTCTGCCAACGTATTAAATGCACTTCTCACACAGGTGCCAAACCTCTTCACGGCGGCCTTCTGAGGACACGTTCGCACCGACTCCTCGGGACCCGGGGGCGCTCGTCACCGGCAGCAGTCTCCCTCGACTGAACCACGCCACAGAGGTCGAGGGACGCCCGCCGGTTCCCTTCTTCCTTTCATTGACTGAACCTCCTTTCTTGTCGAGGGTCTCTTGGGCTCGTCCTCGTTGCCTGGCTTAAGTACTGCACACACGCAAAACGGCAGTGGACCCTTTCGTAAAACAATCCCCGGCCACACCTCGCGTCGTTACGGCGTGTCGGGAGTTTTAGCGAAGATTTAACAAGACATCTGTCATATCCAAAAGGAATTCACCGATATAAATCTAAACGAATACAAAAACAAAGATTTCAATTATATTAAACATAGGAGACGTCTAAACCCGAACACGAGGGGTTTTATGTCTGTCGCTAAAGGCTTCCGAGACATTGTTACAGTCCGTGTAGTCGTCCAAAACAGACGCGTGGGACGGTCGGAGCTGGTGCTGGCAGACGACGTCTCGGGGGAGGTGAGGGTGGAGGGAGACGCTCAAAGGCTCTCGATGGTCCTATGTGCCCGGCACACAGTGGACGGACGGAACGACATTTCGACCCTTTGGTCTCCTCTGCGTCCGTTGCCCTCGCACCGACCGTCCTCCTCCGGGCCGCACCGGGCCCGACAGCCGCGCACGCCGACGCGCGGGCCCGCGTAGAGGCACCGACAACACGGCGCAGACGAGGGGTTCATAGGTACGGGTCGAGAGTCGAGAAGGACCGTGTCTCCGTGGTCGAGACGAGGTCAACCCCGTGTGTCGGGGCTCGGGGAGATCGGAAACGAAGACTTAAGGGGGCACACGGGTGGACGGGTCTCCTGTGAGTGAGTACCGAAGAGTAGGGTTCCCTTCCAATCTCGTCCAGTCTGTCGCGATCGGTCGTGCGAGAGATCGTGATAAAACCAGTGATAAATGTGAACGACGTCTCTTTCGTCCTCCGAAAAAAACGACGTCCGGGTCTCGAGCCGTGCCGTCTTTATTGTACGAAAAGACCCGAAACGACCAGTCTACCTTCGCCCACCGGAGCAAAAGTATAAGAGAAGGTAATACTAAATAGTGTTCCACACCCTATGTCAAGGGACATGATATGTCGTCCAGGAACAGTCGGTAGATAAAGTGTATGTCATCACAAGTAGACAATATATCTTATTATATATGGAAGATTAGAGTTTGAGGGTTAAGTAAGGGAGGGGGGTGAAAGGGGAAACCATCGGTATTTAAACAAAAGATACAGACAAAAGATACAGACCCAGATAAATACAAAAGATATATTTACATAAGCATAGTAAAAAAAATCTAAGGTGTACGCTCGCTATAGTACATACACAGACAGAAGGAGACAGACCGAGTGAAGTGAATCACACTACTAGAGATCCAGGCACGGACGACGACTCTGACCGTGGTAAAGTAGGAAAAAATACGACTCTTTATTAGGTGACACGTATCCATGGGGTAGAAATGGGCAGATAGGCACCCGTGTGTCCAACCACGGTAAGAAACCGATAGTATTTGTTACACCGTTACTTTAGCCCTCCGTATAGAAAGGTTCAACAATAAAGTAAAATAAGTCTATTTATGGGTCTTCACCTTAGTGACTTAACATACCACCAGGCTCAAAATTGAAAAACTTCTTAGAAATATGAGAAAAGGTATTGCCGACGTGGTTAAAGACAAGGGTAGTCGCGTGACCCACCCTCCGCCAGGGGAAAAGAGATGTAGGAGTGATTGTAGACAGTAAAAAACAGCAAAACTATTAGCGGTAAGACTGTCTACACTTCACCACAGAGTGACACCAAAACCACACGCAAAGGCACAGCTAGGCGGCACAACTCGTAGGAGCGTGCACACGACCGGCAGACCTACAGAAGAAACCTCTTTACAGACAAGTCCGGGACACAGGTAAGAAATTAGTCCAACATGTTCAACGATTCAACATGGTCAAGAAATGCATAAAGTCTATTATCGAAGAGTGACCTGCATACTAAACGTCCGTAGAAGAGGGTAAAAGATCCGACAGAAAAGTAGAGCAACTGTCGAAGGAAAGAACACGTCTTCGCATAATCAAACTACACCATGGTAAACAAATGAGAACGAAAACAACGGGAACAGGCTCCTCTGACCAGGTTTGTTCATAACGATTCTGGTCATAGCTTCTCAAACGGCGGACAAAAGAAGATTCTCCTAAGGGACACTCCTACAGGACTCAGGTGAAACTCGACTGAAGACACACGCCACGTTCTGTCGCCAGGTCGAGGGCAGGAGACGTACACCGACAGGTCGACAGGGTTGTGGTGAATAACTTCTCTGACAAAAAGGAGGTAATATATAAGAACGGAGGAACAGTACCTAATTAGCTAGTATATACCCATCCAAATAAGGGAACAAATAAAAATAAGGGTATGAAATAAAACCCCCCGAGGTTTTAGTGACGCCTACCACTGACGTCGGTACTTTAACTTTCTGCGAATAAGGAACCTTCTTTTCGATTCTTGTTGGATCTATCGTATAATTTCTCGTCTCTGTAATGAAACGGTCGTTTCCAGGCGGATCAGTTTCGACACCATACCTACACTCTCAACCTGATATTTCTTTAGATTCGCGGTTTCTTAACTACGAAAACTTGACACCACAACCTCTTCTGGGAACTCTCAGGGTTCCTCTAGGTTGGTCAGGTAGGATTTCTTTTAGTCAGGACTTATAAGTAACCTTCCTGACAACGACTTCGACTTCGAGGTCATGAAACCGGTGGACTACGCTTCTCGACCGAGTAAACTTTTCTGGGACTACGACCCTTTCTAACTTCCACTCTCCTCTTCCCCTGCTGTCTCCTACTCCACCAACCTACCGTAGTGGCTGAGCTACCTGTACTCAAACCCACTTGAGGCCCTCAACCACTACCTGTCCCTCCGGACCGCACGACGCCAGGTCCCCCAGCGTCTCTCAACCTGTGCTGACTCGCTGCCGTGACCTGAACGACGACGAAATCGTGTCACAGGGGAGGGAGTGGGAACGGACAGTCTCAGCAATGACAACGAGTTCCAAAGGGGTTTACGGTGAAGAGGGACTTCTGACAGGACTAGTGGACCACGAAAAGGAAGTGCAGTAAATTAACATACACCTGAAAAAAATCCAAAATAATAGTTTCCAACGTCTATATGGGTTTTCGGTTCATGTCTCGATGCTTGGGGTAGTACAGGTAGCACGTCAAAGTTGACAATAGTTTTTACCCGGTACACACAGAGTGTGAAAGAAGAAAAGTAGGAACCGATTTTATTGAATTTCGCGTAAAGTCTGCAGTGCAGTAAAATAGGAGGCATAAGGTCTTCCGGAGAGTCTTTTGTGCCCGTGGTAGAGTGTGTCGGTGTCACGGCTGTAGTATGGGCTCTTTTAATTGTCGTCAGAAACATCATAGTAGATTGTGCACGAAGTATTAATCCGTCCGGGGTAAAAGGACTTTACAGGTAAATTTCAACCAAACAGACTTAGTTCTAGGTTTGCTTTATCCTCGTAGTACAGACGCACAACACAGAACGAAGAGAGACAGGCGTCGTCTGGGAGGAACGAGAGACGAGGTGGGACCGCTGGAGGACGTCTGTGGGTCCCGGACCGACACCTCGGAGGGCGGAAGACGTGACTAGACGACCGAAGGGAAGGGAAATCGGGACGCCATAGCGACCCGAAGAAGGTCCGAGGAAAAGCAACGGAAAACAAGAGAGTCAACCTGTGAATTCTGTAGTGACTTGGGGGACGAAAAACAGGACTGGCGTATGGAAGATACTGTCAGATTCGTGGAAGTTCCCCACTCCGGCACCGAAGTGAGGTGTGACCCTAAGGACCCACTACAGACTAGGTGTGACCCTAAGGACCTCCTACAGACTAGGTGTGAACCGAAGGACCTACTACAGACTGTGTAACAAACATAAAAATTTTATGGTAAGTCAACTAAATAGATCTTACTCAAAAGAGGGAGAACATTTTACACTGGACCTCTATATATATGAGTTACGGTTCTATAAATATAATCCTTGACTCAACGGTCTCTTAAGAGTTATTACATTCATGGGTAAAGATGAAACGTGACTTTCTTAATCTCGGTCTGTATTTACCCGTGTAAAAATATTGACTTCTACGAATGCCAAACCTCACATCCGTGAATTGTAGACGTCGATACTTTGTCCACTTTAGAGGGTCAGGGAACGTGTCTGAGGTCCACGCGTGGCTTCACCACAGGCTTTGGTCGCCGCAACACGTAAGTCGTCACTTTTAGTCGAGTGATTAGTAAAAAGACTAGATTCTTAAATTAAAACGAGTCATCAAGTCTTTAGTTCGACTTTCAGACTGTCATGTTTGTGATAGTACACACACGAAACAACGACTATTGATTGACGTTAGGCTCGGAATTATTGGCTTTCCCTCACCCTCCTTGAAGTTTCCAACGTACTATTTGCGAAAACTGTTACACAGTCGACTTGTAATTTGTCCTAGAAACGTTTAGGAGAGTAAGATTCACCAAATTTGTCTTTCAAAATTTGAAGAAGGAAGTACTCATAACCGGGGTCTATCGTGTCATAGGGCTCCGACTTTTCCCTTTCTTTCTCTGAAAGAGACCGCTTATAGTAGGGTACGGAGGCACTCGCCCCCAGGGCCTCCCGGAGTGGACTCCCAGGACGGAGGCGCAGAGTCCGCAAGCGACGGAGGAGCGACTCGGTACACGGTTCCGCCGCCGCCTCACTGGCGCAGAGGCTGGGCTGCACCGGCGCGAGAGTCGTCTTGTCTCCGTCCGCGGGGGCGGGCGCCGAGACGTCTCCAGGGCTCTCCCCCCGCGAGACCCAGGCGGGTTCCGACTCTACTCCGGGCCTCGACCCGTCCGCCCCTCCGTACCGCCCGCCCCCAGCGCAAAGTCCCCGTTCTGTGCTTAGCTCCCTGCCGGGAGGGGTGCGCACAGGCAGGGCGCCGACGCCACCGTTTCGCGGACTGCGTCGTCCCGGGCCTACTCCGAGGGCTCCTCTCCGGGGCGTCGTTTCGGACTCTCGCAGAGGCACAGAAGCATCTCCTTAGTCCCACCTTCCCTCGTGGCGCCCGACAGACTTAGGTGCCTGCAAGACTGTCCTGGGCTAGGGCCCTGGAAGAGAACACCGGGTCAAAGCCGTCCACAAGGGCTGTCCGGACTCGCAGGCTATCACCACTGGCGGGGCGGTCGTCCCTGGGACCGCCCACCGAAGAGAACTCTTTCGTTCCGCCCCGCGGGGAGCCCTGCCCCTGCCCCTGCCCCCGGACTCACTTGCCGCCCGTGCAAGAGGGGCGCGTCGTTCTCCTCTGCGTGGCACACACGAAGGTCCCCCCTTTCCCTTAGACCTTAAAGTCGTCCCTCTGGGGTCGACAAAAGTCACTTTTCGGTGAACAGGAGACATTTTGGCCGAGTACAACGGTCACTGATGGTAACGGAAGCACTCACGAGTGAGTGAGTCGGCACAGGTCCAGAGACTGGGGTGCTCGACATCGGCCGGTCCGAGGAGACGGGTACCCTAAGAGGTCCGCTTCTTACGCCCTCACCCCACGGTCCGGGGAGAGGTCCCCGAGAAGGACTCGGTCCCTCACTTGGTCTCAGAGAGGACAGGGGACGTGGCGTCTCGCCGTTGCAGACCGATTCGCAAACTCTCTCGCGCAATCTTCGCACTGATTCGTCCGAGGGGAGCACCGCGAATGTCAGGTGCTACTTCCCCTTCGCAGCCCACTTAGTACTAAGTATTTACACAAGAGTCCATCCCTTGTACCGACTCCTTGTACTGAAGTCCAAATTGTCTCCTCTTTACGTACCGAACAAAACCCCAATCTTGTTACGACGTCCGAGTACGGCTGGAGGGCACACTTGCTAATGGTACGTTCTTTGATTTGTGAATCTGGTCACTGAGGACCCACGAGGGGAGGGACCCAAGGCCGTCCTCCTGCCAGAGACAAGACATCTGACTCGCGTCACATTCACCAACAGTGTGGCCGGCTTTCTCCCTCAAGGAGACTCTAGACTTTGCAGGATCGGGCCAAGGACTTGAACCAGGACCTAAAGACAGGGGCTGTATCCTCGCACAAGTGTTCACTGCGGCAGACCTCCCTGTCTCACCCGCTACACGACACTTAAAGGACTCGTCTTTACACGGCCGACGAGGGTCTCCTTTGCACCCACTCCAGTCCTGCCCGACACACGACGGCCCCTTGCAATTACTCCACACAACCCCCTAAGGTCGAAGGAATCTAGTAGTTTCAGAACCCTATTGTACTAAAGAAAAGGACCTTGGAGGTACCTCTGGTCCTTTGTGATTGAGAAAATTTTCACGTCAAAATTCTGAAAATTTCCTTCAGTAAATTCTTAAAATTTCCGGTCTTTTATCTACTCTCTCTCTCTTTTCCTCCGATCACTCTTGACCCTAGGAAACTGCCTCCCGACGAGAACGAAGGACATAACCGGCGCTACGAAAAACGGAAAGTTCAACTTGGTCACCGGATTATTCGTGACGTTGTTGTCGGAGTCTGGTTTCACGTTCGAGAGTAGGTGCTCCAAACAACGTTGTCGACTTCTCAAAAGTGGGCCTCCCTTGAACCGGAGTACACTTCTTATAGGGTGCATAACCCAATTTTGAGGAAAAGAAGTATGTTATAGTGTTCTCGGACTTAATACTCCCAATTTCTTTACTCTTTTTTTCAATGAACGTACCTTACACTTTTTTAATTTTCGACTTACACATACGCCGACGAATCACCGAGGCGTCACAACCTAAGAAACGTCGGGGTGTCTGATCCGGAGGTCCGGGGAGACAGGTACCCTAAAGGGTCCGTTCTTAGGACCTCACCCCACGGTAAAGGAAGAGGTCCCCTAGAAACGTTAAATCCCTAGCTTGGGCACAGAGAACACAGAGGACGTGACCGTTCGTCTAAGAAATGGTTACTTGGTTGTCCCTTTGGGTTTTTTGGACTTACGTTCGGAATTTCTTATGACATAACACAAAACTTATGTACTCACCGGAACCGTGATTGACACCAGACAAAGTCATTGATCTAGACATCATGTTTGGACAAGAGCCAAGACGTCTTGGTGACTATTCTGAAGAAATACCAAAACAATAAGTAAGACTCATCAAGACTTCGTTAGTGAAATTTTCTTTAGAACTGACCGTAAAGTCCGCTTCTTCCGAACGGTGAAAGCAATCATCTAAATCGGGTAAATTTTTTTTTTTTTCACCGGCCACATTTATCGGCCACTCTGGTGGGTCCTGTGTGCGGTCAGAGGCGAGACTACAATTGGGGTCTAGCAGAGGCGCAGAGCCCGTGTCCTGTACAGAAGAACGACCTAGGGTCTACAAATTCTACACTTTTTTCCTTTTTATTCATGTTTAGACTGTGGTTGTGTTACTCTAAAATATCAAAATGCATTAATAGGGAATTGAAAGTCAATCGTCATCATGTCTCCTTTTATAAACGACAAAGACGTAGTTAAAAGGAGAGTTTCGGGCGAGCAGTCTTTACAACAGCCGTGGTAACCATTTGACTCCAGAGGCATGCAATCTGTTCACACCCGCAACAATGTTTCCGTCACTCCAAAGTACCTCGCGAGAGGAAGAGAGTGACAATATTAGATAGAGAAGTGGTTCAGTGTCCAGTCCACAGGAGAGACAGACTACCTATTTGGTCAGTCGCCTGTCTATGAAACACTCTGTTTGAAAGTTCAGTATAATGTCCAAAATTTATCTTTTGTCTGGTCGTAGCACAAAATCTTGGGACCTTAGGATGGCGTACACAGAGTTATTTTCGTCTTTATTCGGAAGGGCAGGTCGGTGGAAGAGGAATCGAGTCTTAGACCCGTGGGGCCAGTAGAAGGTTTTACGTGTGTCTCACCCTTCAGGACGGGGTAGGGAGGACGGCCACCTCCTGCGCACTTAGTACGAAGAAGACTTCATTTTATCACTTAAGTTTGGAGTCCTTTCCTTCCTATACCACTGAAGCATACAGAATTCATCGTTTTCGAAATTCGTAAGGAAAAAGAGAAATAGTACCTTTGAGAGTCTCTGTGCGCACCCCTCCGGTCGCTCGTCGTGGGGTGGCGGGCGAAGTGGAGGGAGGCGTCCCGACTGGAGAGGCCCCGGCTCGGAAGGACGGTTCGAGACGAAACGAGGGACGAGCAGAGGAGCGTCGCGCCTCAACGACGACGGCTCCGGGGGAGGCGTGGAGCGGGTCGAGGAACTAAGGGGTGGCGACTGAATTGGGTTTCAGGGGTCGACATACAGATTGTCCTGCCTGGAAGGCGGTGCCAGAAAACACGAGTGTAGACGAGGTCAGGGACATTTGCCCTCTTCCGGCACGGTGAGTTCCACGCCGGGGGTCTGGTGCGCAAGACACTCGGTCTCGAGCCCCTCCTCGGGCAATCGGAGCGGGGAGCTGCCAGCCGTCCGGCCCCTCTGCACGGCCGTCGGAGTCCTGCTGACTGCTCCGGCCTGTGTCCGCAAACGGCTCCGCCTTACGTGCCTTGCTCCGTCTTCCACGAGTCCTGTGCGACGCAGAGGCCCTCACCCTCGGCCGAGTGCGAGGACTTCTCGTCCCGTGCCGGACACAAAGACCAAGACGGAGGCAAACGGTCACCTACAAATGTGCAAAGAATGTCGGGTCCCAGAGCCATTTCTACCCTTCGACCGCTCAAACCCTAGCATAACAGACGACTCTCGGACGCCCGGTCCGCAGGACCCCACTCTCTCGCCAAACGTCGAACCGGCCCGTCAGAGGACCCGGCCCCGTCACTCCGACGTCGAGCCCACGGTGACCTGCGGGTGGGGCGGGGCGAGGCCTACTCCCGGACCGTCTCAGACCGGTTTGGGTTCCAGTCTTTGGGGAGATTTCTGGACACGACTAGACTCCGGTTCGCGAAGACCTGTGGGAAGTGGGACTCCTGTGACCCTAACACCGAAAACACAGGGGCGTCGGGTCTTAGGGAGGAAAGCTCCCTTTAAAAGGAAATAATACATTGAAAAATTTGTGAAGAATACGTTTACCTGAACGCAAAGCACGCAGGTAGTAATCTTCCGCACACAGACGGTGGTAAAGCACAAATAGATCGACTGAGTCTCGAGCCTCCCTGTGAACCCAAAAGTCCTTCTGGCGTCTTCGGCGTTACACACCGATTTCAACCCGTCGACTGAAACTTCGGACAAATATTCAAAATACTTTTATCGTGACTGAGACCAGGAGCAAAGGGGGATTTGCTTGTCGTCTCGGGACCCTGCGACTGCCCACGGAGGAGGTCTTTGTGCTCGACGGACCGAAGAGGGACGGACTCCTCAGGCACCGGACACCTGGAAAATGTGAGATTGCACGAGCTAAAGGTATAAGATTTGTTGTTCAGTCCAGTAGGATATCGGGTGAGGGAAAGCGTTTCAGACCAGAGACGAGCAACAAGAGTATATCGACGTCCAAAAGAAGACCTTTTCCGGTAAGAAACAACCGCCAGGTGTGTCTCGAGACCCTCTCAGTCGGTACCCACCACGGACGACGGTCGGGACAGGGGACCACGGATCTCCGTCCAGAGCAACCCTCTCGGCGGGAAGTCAGTGCTCCGGTCACGTGGGTCGTCTCCACACCCGTAGTCATTGGAGTCCATACGTCTACTGTGGTTTGGATACCCGTCTTTCACTTCTCCTTGATTTCTCGGAGAACTACTTTCACTTTCTCCTCTCACTTTTTCGACCGAGTTTCGAGTTGTAAGTCTTTTGCTTCTAGTACCGTAGGTCAGGGTAGTGAAGTACCCTTTATCTACCCCTTTGTCACCTTTGTCACAGTCTGAAATAAAAACCCCCCGAGGTTTTAGTGACGTCTACCACTAACGTCGGTACTTTAATTTTCTGCGAATGAGGAACCTTCTTTTCAATACTGGTTGGATCTATCGTATAAGTTTTCGTCTCTGTAATGAAACGGCTGATTCCAGG
>SJYO01052617.1:56357925-56459954 GCA_006410555.1 Capra ibex | reverse complement strand
GCTTCTTAACTACGAAAACTTGACACCACAACCTCTTCTGCGAACTCTCAGGGAACCTGACGTTCCTCTAGGTTGGTCAGGTAAGACTTCCTCTAGTCGGGACCCTAAAGAAACCTTCCTTACTACGATTTCGACTTCGAGGTCATGAAACCGGTGGAGTACGTCCCAACTGAGTAACCTTTTCTGACACTACGACCCTCCCTAACCCCCGTCCTCCTCTTCCCCTGCTGTCTCCTACTCTACCGACCTACCGTAGTGCCTGAGTTACCTGCACTCAGACTCATTTGAGGCCCTCAACCACTACCTGCCCCTCCGGACCGCACGACGCTAAGGACCCCAGCGTTTCTCAGTCTGTGCTGACTCGTTGACTTGACTTTACTTGACTTGACTCACACCCGCAGTGCGTCCCAGTCCGAAACTGGAGACGAGGAAAGTACTAAGGGGTGGCCTCATAGGAGCAGACGTACCCGGACTCGGGGCCTCGGGGTGGGGGCCGGACCTTGGGGTGAGTCTAGGGAGGGAGACGAGCCAGGGGCGGGGATGAGTCCGGGGAGGGGGCTTGTCTGGGGAGGGGACAAGTCCGGGGCGGGGATGAGTCCGGGGTGGGGGACCGGTTCGGGGAGGGGCGCACTGCCGGGGGTCCTTCCGGGGCGTCGTGGAACTTGAGAACAGTTCCTCAGAGGTGGCGCCACGACCCTGTGATGACCAAGGTGGACGAGGGAGCACTTCCCGTCCCTGTCCTCCTTCCTGCTTTCCCGACTCTCTGCACCCACCCCTGCCCCTGGGAGCTCCCCCGGCACGGGCCCCGAGACGACCCCTTCCCGTCCCATCTCCACTCTGACGCCCCCACTGTCAAAAGACGAATTTTCTGTTTCCTCTACGTGTAGAGGACATAAAAAAAAGACATTTTATTTGGTTCTTTGTTCTCACATCAAAAAATAACACCGTCTTTGGTCTGTTATACAGTAATGTTTATTATTACAGTATACATATGTCCAAAGCCCACACATATGTCTCTTGAAACCTTCCATGTGAACCGTGTAAGACATAGAACTCTTTGAACTATTGGTAAGTCAGTGACACGACTCCTGTCAACCTTCTGGGGTACCAATTTCATTAAAGGAACCCCTTTGTCAGCTCCACACAATCGAGGACGGGTTCGCACCCGGGCCACGACCGTACGTGGTCCGGACCGAGGTCCGACCTTTCCACTGCCCCTCTCGCGGGACCCGACGTCTTCAGGTCTCGGGGAACTCGGGGTCTGCCCAGTGTCGGGGCGTCACAGGTCGGAAACGAGGACCCTGTCCAGTCACTCCAATGTGGTTGTCGTCTCGTCGAAGGTCCGTTTCCGCCCTTCTGTCCCCGGTGCCCACTTCCCGGTGCCCCTCTTCGCGCTTGCGACTTGAGCCCCTCCCAGTCACACAGCACCAGGGTCGGGCCCCGGAATGAAGACCGGACACCTACCTGGACCCCCCGAGAGAGGGGACACCCAGAGCCAAGTCAGGAGGGATTGCACCCACTCTGACGGACGACGTGTCCTAACGGTCCTCCGACTTTTTATTGCACGTACGTCCGCCGTCACCGCGTACCAGTAACTAGTACCGGTGCTTTGGACGTCCCGTGCCCCCGAGGGGGTCGGGTCCCACCAGTCTCGGACCTCTCGGCCCAGGGACTCCTGGGGCCAGCCCTCAGACTCGGCGTAGAGCCCCCACGACACCACCACAGACTCGTAACACCGTCCCCCTGCTGCACCAACCTAAACCCCCGCACTCCAGTGAGACTGACGCCTCACTCCTCCCTCTCGTCCTCTCTCGTCCCGTCTTTCGTGCGGCCAGAGAAGGGTCGGGGTACAAGTGAGGAGAGGAGCTAATCCGGTATTCTCTGCGGTCGTTCTAGGATACGTGACCATGTTTTAGTAGTTTTCTTTTTTTAGCGATGAACCAGTTTTTCGTATCCTTGTTGACGTAAGTAGGAAGACCTTTGTCGGGTGTTATGTTAGTAATTATCTTTGTTTTTATCTCAAACTTCGAGTAACAGTCCGAACCGACTTCCCACCTAAAATATAAGGTCATATTGTAGTTTTTCGGGGATTTCGAAGACGGGAGTAAGAGTAAGAGAGGAGCCAGTTTGATAAAGTGAGAGAGATTCGTAAGACACAGAAGTGGAAGCCGACACGACCCGGGAGCGACGACACGCGCGCGAAAGAGGCCCACACCTCTGCCCCCGGCGAGAGGCCACGGACGAGCCCGAAGAGGAACGTCTCGGACCCGCGGTCGTCGACACACGTGGTCAGTAGCAGGGTGCCGTGGACCGTAGAGGGGCCTGGTCCCTAACTTGGTGCTCGGGACGTGACCGACCGCCTAAGAGTTGATGACGCGGTGGTCCCTTCAGGGGGAATAAGAGAAAAAAAAAGGAAGAATAACATAAAATTTATCTCCAAGAATCGGACCCCAAGTAGGTACCTGTCCGAAGTCCGTTGTGCACCTGGGGGGACTTTGATCTTCGTGTACTATTCGTGAAAAAAGGTGCACCCCTCACTGGTGCATCGTAAGTGGTCTACGGGGTCACTCAGATCTGGCGGCCTTCTTCCGGCTCTTGGTCCCCGAGACAGAGGTACCTCTCTTCCGACCTCAGTGTGACGACCCTGACAACGACCCGCCCCTGACTCAGCACAACGGGCCTGGTGCCGAGAAAGGGACGGGGTCGTAGAGTCAGCCCTACCGGGTACGCAGGAGGAGGAGGTGGGGTCCGGTTCGGGGCCTGGAGGGCGGTACGGCGATGGCGGGAGCGGAGGGAGGACGAGGTCGGTGCTGGGGTCCCAGTACAGAGAAATAGAAAGTGAGACGTAGGTGCAGAGTCCCGACGCTGGGCCCAGGAGCTCACCTGACCCCGGGACTGTGGCGGGGCCAGGTCAGGGGTCGTAAGAAAGGGCACACAGAGTCGTCGGACCTGGGACGAAGAGACGAAGCGACCTGGGGAGGAGTCAGATTAGAACCGTCGCCGACGTCGCTGGGAGGATCGGGAGGTCCTCGGGGGCAGCGACGTGCCGAAACGAAGACACGAACAGTGACTGTACCTAGTATATGAGTGGCTAACGTATAACACACAGGGGGCCACGTTACCTTCGACCACTCTCGTCCCTCGACAAAGCAGACAAAAGAAAGTGACGAAGTAGACTTCCTGGATAGTGTCGAGAATTGGGTCTCGTCTTCGGGCCCGCAGATGGCACTTACTTAAATAAAACTCTTAAGTAAGTCGTAGAAGGGCAGGGTAGGGAACGCGAGACGAGCGGCAGTAAGGGGCACATAACATAGACAGTAGTGTACCCTAACAAGTTTACCTAGGACAAAGAAAAGATCAAGTGGAGAAATGAATTTTATCATTAACTATGTCGAAGAAATAACTTGGAACAGCAAGGCCCCAAGGGGGTCTCGTTGGACTTACCGATGAACCGTTGACTTTCTCAAGGGGAGACAGACGAAGAATGCCCAAGAAGTTTAAGTCACGACAGGAGTCACCGAATTATTTCTTTACGGAAATTCCAGCGGCACTGAATGAGTCTAATGGTATCGTGTTACGACTTTTCGCAGCACGACCAGGTCATAGAGTCAAGGACACCTGTGTCGTGCCAAGTCGCACATTCCCGCGGAGTGTCCACATGACCAGGTTGATGAAATTAATCAGCAAAATGTGAAATAGTGTACGAACACGTAGACACGACCCTTGTCTCCTCTATAAAAATATTCTACTTACCTGTAGACGATTACACAGACAAAACATTCAAACCTTAAAAATTGTGATCAATAACGATTTCATCCTTTGTAGACCCGGGTTACGACTTTCCGACCCGAAAAAAGACGGACTTGACAAACCTTGTTGACACTATCTGAGCTCTAGACTCCGGTAAAATTGTGGTCAAATCCACCATTAAAAATCGTGGGACTTCCCACGATTAAAAATTATCAAAACATAAACAGAACGCGGTAAAGTCCGAAATGTTCCTCTTGACCTTTTGGCGAGCTTTGTCCACGCTAGGTACCTCTTCGTCGACGTCGTATTCCTCGACCTCAGGGTCCTCGTCCATGCACGGGTGCACCGGCGAAGCGGCCAACTGAAAGAGGTCCGGGTCCCCGAGCCCCTACCACCGCCAGGACACAGGCGACCCTACGACACGGAGCTCACCGTCTTACGAGCCCGGGACGTCGGGCACCCGTCGGCGCCCCAGACAGCGGACGTCAGACGCTCGCCTTCGGGACGGCGACCGAGGCGAGGGGAGCAAGGGCGCAGAGACACAGGGCACGACCAAAGTAGGATTTGGTCGAGCTGCCGTCGGTGTCAAGGGTCGTAGGACTCGTCCGGACCCCTGTGGGTCTCCGTCTTCCCCGACGAGTACAGACCCCAGGACAAGACTCGTCACTCCCGTGGAAAGAGTCCTCATTGGGGTGGGGGTTCCGGTGAGAAGAGTAGAGTAACCGGTCTTGTCCAGTGTACGATCGACTCTGGTAGGTTAGGGACCACTCTTCTGTCTCCCCAGTTTGACCGGACCTGGTTAGTCCCAGGTGGACCGCCCCTACCTTAATGTCCTCCCTCCCGTTGGACCTGGGCCTCTTCCCCTGCGGGCACAACCCCTACATCGGCTGTCCCAGACGAACAATCCTATTTCCCTGTGGTAGTATGAATCTCTGTGCTTAGTGCGAAAGAGAACTTAAAATTAAAAGAGGAGGAAAGAAGGTAATACAAGTATTTTGTTTAGATCATATTGGTCCTACTAGGGCGATACTGGCATCGATTACTGGGTAAAATAAAAGATTACTTTCCCAGAAAAAGTAGGTTCAGAAAATTTAAAATGATTAAAATTTGATTTTTCGGCTGTCTCATAGTTATGTATAGTGTTCAGAATTACTTTGAAAATTAGTTACGAAGCGGGAGCCGGAATTGCACGTCGTAACGACTATGGGAAGAGTCGTGGTGGCTGCACACCCTGTCTTGGGCGACACCCACAGTCGTCTGTGAAGACGCGACGACAAAGGATACTAGGTAAGTCGTGTCCTTACGGCCCGGCCAGTAGAACTGAGACACTTCTCATCGGACTGCATTCCGCTCACCCCTCTGACGTAGTGGAGACCTCAACAACCGTTTGTTCTGGGGGTCCAGTACGCGCCTCGGCACAGGCTGAGAACGACGGGGTACCTGACAGGAGTCCGATGAGACAGGTACCCTAAAGGGTCTCCTCTTAGGGTCTCACACATCGGTAAAGGAAGAGGTCCTCTAGAAGGGGTGGGACGTCAGCTTGGGAGCAGAGGCCGTGACCGCCACCTAAGAAACGGTGACTCGGTCGTCCCCTCGGACAGGGGGTCCACCCCCTGACGTCTCTCACCGTCCACACTCATAGACTAACTACGATAATTATGACCTACCTGAACTGGAGGGCCTTAAGTAGGGGTTACAGATTACGAGTGGACCGGAGTATACACATAACACCCGCACCGTTGACACATCCTATACAGAACATATCCCAGGTACGACCTGTCCGTTATCCTAGCGTTTATACTAAGATCCTACTTTTTACTCAACATTGACATAAAGGGGCTCCGGACGTTCTACTCTCTGCGACGTGCTCTTTGCCATGTGCTGGATCAAGTAAATAGGACTATTAGTGGTAAACTCCGGTCGTAATGTGAGGGCAAAGGGGCGACCACGTGACGTCGAGTCTCTCCGAGTCACTGAACGGGTTCCAGTGGGTCGACGTTTTATCATGCCCACCCCAGTGTGGGACCAACTAGACTTAAGGTTCGGAAACGTGGACATTACTGTCAAAAATTCAATGTCGTAAAGATCAAATCTTTAACTGTGTCGTCACTGTCCCTTTCAAATAATTCCGACCATCCCTTTTTGGTGGGGGGGTCTCTCGACCTTGCCCGTCAATCGAGGGACACCGACCTCTCGTCTCGGTTTCGCCGACGTCCACTTTCGAGTGGGGTCCCCGTCGCACCGGAACTCCCCCGACCGGGTCCAGGGTGACAGCGGCTCCAGTCGACCCGGGGGTGGGGCCGGCCGACCCGACAGACCTTGATCCTCTTCTACTGTTCGAAGAATTCTCGTCCTTCGCACAAGGGACTTCCTGGTCCGGAGGAGGTCAAACACTATTTTATACTGAGTTCCATTTTGAGACAACTGTAGTGAGACTAAGTACCGTCCTGAAGTGTGTCTTTGGAGTATTATCTGCCTCTCATCCCTTTAATTCTTTAGGGTCTACTCGTCATCCCTTCCAAGTCCTTGGTGAAGTCAGGATAAAATAACTGACGAAAAACTAGTAGTTTCAACGAAAGTAGAAACATCACTGTTATCCGAAGATCTGACAAAGAATATGATTAAGGACTATCGAAGATAACCCGAGGTCAAATGGTTTCTTTGCAGTCCTTTATGGGGACCCATTTCGACTTACAAAGGATTAGAAACGTCGGTGCTTTGCGACCCGAGAAAGGTGTTCGAGGATCCCACATCGAATCGTCAACAAAGGCATCTTGACTTCTCGTTCAGCGCCTCAAGGAAGTCAAGTAGACACAAACTAGACTGAATTGAAGATAAAATAGACTTAGACTGGAAAGGAAAGCACCGTGATTATCGTCATCAGTTTTTGTTAATATTCACAGCATTGAATGTCAGAAGTCCCAGAGCAATACACACACGAGTGACTCCCATAAATTCCCAGAAATTTCACAGTTTTAACAAACGCTAAAAGACAAAACGTAGACGGTTTCGTTAACGTTTCATCGTCCTCGGTTGGACTGTAGTCGGTTCGTTGGTTTTACACACGTCTCGTCGGAGAACTCTGAAAAGAAGAGAAAGAAAAGTTGGTCTAGAATAATAGGACTATGATCGACGTATTCCTCAGTTTTGACTTTGACCGTCTTAACGTTTCCTATTAAAGGACCCGCAGAAAAAAATTGGACGAAATTTTTTTTAAATTCGACAAAGACAAAAAGTAAATTCTTTTTAAGGACACAAAATTAAGAATTTTTTTTTTTTTTTTTTGACTTACTCCGTAAGACTTTCCACATCAAAGATGAATTTGTGTCTTTCGGCGAAGAGGAGGTCAGAGCTACCGACCGCGAAGTCGACGGGGCACGGGTGGAACGGCCGTAGCCGGAGAGGAGGTCGAGGAGTGGGAGCCGTCCAGCCAGGGACTCACGGGCCCTTGGACACCGACGTCTCCCAATCAAACGGGGAATTCACCGTAGTCCTATTGTGGTCACATTGATCTTTTCTGGTTAAAAGACAGATTCGGTCGGACTGTCTTTGTCCACCAACAACGACAACAAATTCAGCGTTTCAACACAGGCTGAGAGACGTGGGGGTACATGACATCGGTCGGCCCGAGGAGACAGATACCTTAAAGAGTCCGTTCTTATGACCTCACCTGTCTTTGTATAGAAAGGAAATTGCTTATTTATTCCTTCATTGTTCGACCTTAGTTCTAAAGGTCACCTTTGTCGTTGTCGGAGTCTATACGTCTACTATGGTTAAATTACCGTCTTTCGTTTCTCCTTGATGTTTCGAAGACTACTTCCACTTTCTCCTCCCACTTTTCGACCGAATTTTGAGCTGTAAGTCTTTTGCTTCTAGGACCGGAGGCCAGGGTAGGGAAGTACCGTCTATCTACCCCTTTGTCACCTTTGTCACTGTCTGAGATAAAAGAACCCGAGGTTTTAGGGACGTCTACTACTGACGTCGGTACTTTAATTTTGTACGTACGACGAACCTTCCTTTCGATACCGGTTGGATCTATCGTATCAGCTTTCGTCTCTGAAGTGAAACGACTGTTTCCAGACATCTCAGCTTTACCAAAAAGGACACCAGTGCATACCTACTCTCTCAACCTGATATTTCTTCCGACTCGCGACTTCTTAACTACGAAGACTTGACATCACAACCTCTTCTGAGAACTCTCAGGGAACCTGACGTTCCTCTAGGTTGGTCAGGTAAGACTTCCTCTAGTCGGGACCCTAAAGAAACCTCCCTTACTACGATTTCGACTTTGAGGTGATGAAACCGGTGGAGTACGCTTCTCAACTGAGTAACCTTTTCTGAGACTACGACCCTTTCTAACTCCCGTTTTCCTCTTCCCCCACTGTCTCCTACCCTACCAACCTACCGTAGTGACTGAGTTACCTGTACTTAAACTCGTTTGGGGTCCCCTTTCCCTTCCTGTTCCGACGGACCACACGACGCCAGGTACCCCAGTGTCTCTCGACCTGTGCTGAATCACTGACTTGTTGTCGTTGTCCTTCCACTAAAATTTCGGTAGTAGGGGAGGTCTGGTCCTCAATTACTATGGACTGAGGGCTATTCTAGACTCGTTCGCAGGACCTCAAGGCTGTCGCCTCCCCTCCGGCCCCGAGGCTCGTCTGGAGCGACACACTCCTCTGACTCAGGAGCCCCTCGGGCACCGGAGGACACTGCCTTCGTCTGGCGGGTGGGGCCCCGGTAGCAGGTAGCCTGACTGGTGCGACGCTTGACTCAGACACGACCCCAGTGAGTCCGAGTCGGACACACGCGTTGGTTCAGAGGAAAAACCCTTGTTGTCCCAGAGTAATAAGTGTCACTCTGGTCCACTAGACGTTCGGAAACGGTTTCATTAAGTCATTTAACACCTTTTCTTCCCTTCCTTTCTTAATCAGATTTTAAAATGATCACAAGAATTCTGACGTTTCGGTCTCGCACAAATAGTGTCCTCGCGATGCGTTGCGGTCGGAGCCTGGAGTTTGTATTGCATCTGTTACGGCATGCGCACTACTTCGGGCACGAAACTTGGTCCATAAAAATCGGAGTTTGCACACTTGGACCCGGTTAGCCCAAGGGTCTTCTGAGAAAATTTATTCAGTCACTCTCGATCATGAACGTCTAGGTCAGTCATTCTGCGTTGCGGCACGAAAAGTGTTTCCTAGCGGGAAAGAAGCGACGTGCGCGGTGAGGACCCGGCGCACTCCACGACCGGGCGCTGCCCGGGACTCTTCGTCGGACCTGCACGCCCGGGAGGAGGCGGGAGCTCCCCGAGGGTCACGCCAGCTCGCCTCCGCCGCACCCCACGTCCGAGGGCCGACCCCAAACTGCTGCACGAAAAGGAGAATTCCCCGACGCTCCGAGTCCAGGTGCTCCGCCCTCCACCGGTGGGACCGGGACGGGCGGCAGAGGGGCTGGCGTCCCCTCCGAGGGAGTCCCGTCCCGGAGGCCTCGGACACCGGTCCAGGAATCGAGTCTGGGGTCCGGTGGGCTTCTGGAGCGGACAAGAGACCGACCGCACAAAGTCGTCGACCGGCCAGAGCCAGGAGAGTCCACACAGGTCCGGGACTCCAGACCTGACACGCATCTGACAGGACTTCACACAGCACTTCGTGACCCGTGCCAGGTGGTAAGTCAGGGTCGGAGTGTCGTCCGTTCCGGGTCTGAGGAGCCGAGTGGGTCCTACCTCGGGCGACTCGGATCACCGGTCAGAGCCCCGACTAGTACACGAAGACCCCGTCCCTGTCCCCCCAGGACTCTGGGGGGTAATTCCGGACCCCCTCCCTGGTCCCCTCCGAAGTCCTACTCGTGCCGGACGCCCCCGTCCAGGTGGGGCTAGTGCTGCCCAGTGCACCGGACAGGTCGGGATTGACCGGACCTGTAGTCCGAGGATCTTCCAGTCACCGGCGTGGAAGGGTGCCCCGGACACACCTGTAGCGCCGTCCTACGCACTCTTTGTGCAGTCCTCGGTCCCTTACGCCTACCTCGTGTACACCAATGTTCAGAAGTGGGTCCTCTTCCCGGGCACTCCGCCACAGGCGTCTTCATTTCTGTGACCAGTCCTACTCCCCGACGCCTCTTGTCCAAGGCCCACGGGTCCCGCCACCCCTCGGAGGACCGGCTCCCAGGGTACCCACTCCTCCTCTCTGGTCCTGCAGTCGACAAGAGTAAAGTAGGTAACTCTTCGTCACCGTCGTCGTTCGGGCCCAGAGGCGGCCGAGACGGACGAGACACGAGACGACCCCGGCACCACGGGAGGGACCCGAGCCCCACCCCTGGGTCAGTGACGAGTCTTCCGTCAAAAGTCGGCGTCTCCTGGAAAAAGAAATTGACGCATCACAATGTACTAACGCAGAAATTTCTCTAGGGAGGTCGTCGTCTTCCATTTTACTCTCTACTGTTCTCGACCTAGGTCGAGGAAGACGGCAGTGTGGCAATGGCGTCATAGCAAATAGGGACTTCTCACACACCCGGAGGGTGCCCCGGGTCACTGGGAACTCCCTCTTCCACGCGCCGCCCTCCTGGTCGCAGTCCCGCCATTTCGGCAGTGACCGGCCATGGATTTCGGGGTAGTCGCGGTCCCCGGCGGTCGCTCGGACACGAGTACCAGTCGGAGTACCTGTCTGTACCCCACGTCTGTCTCCCAGTCAATTCGTTATTAGTACTGTCAACAGCTTTCCTTCTGGTCACGACCGAAAATGTCTAAAGGTTCCGAAGTCAAGGGCAAAAGGTATTACCTAAAATTTTGAAGTGTCAGAACCGACGACACCCGATTGTCTAGACGTCACGTTAGATAAGCTTTCAAGGTTGTCGAGTTTTGACACAAAGTAGGGCTTCGTGTAATACTTTTGCCCTTATTATTAACGTTGTCTTTATGGTAAGTTTCTGAAAATGACTGAAAAGCACAAATTACCAATAATGAGACCGAAGAAAGTTCATCGAAATTATTGGTGTCAAATAAATGTTTTAAGTCCGACTAAGGAAACAAGGGTTCTGTCGACCATACTATGTAACAACATTTTACATTCAACAATACTCTCTGTCTTGGTGTAAATTGAAACCGGTGTAGAATAAGAGTTACTCTCAAACTTAAGAACGGGGGACAAAAGACTTTTTGCGAACTTCGCACGTAAAGTAGTTTGGTACGGAACATTTAGCAATAAGATCCTCTAAAAGTACCGTTTCGTTCAGTTGGGTGAACATGGGTTTTGGCGGTGACCTTCAGTACGTGCCACTGGTGTCTCGGAAAAGACACCGTTGAGTCTCGCCGAGGCCCCCCACTCGCCCGGGGCGCGAGGCGGTGACGAGAGGACTCTCAGGGAGACACAACCGGAAGTGAGCTCCCCCCCTCCGTCCAGGGGTGCACGGGGCGCACACCAAAGTTAGGGGACGAGGGCGACTGCAGGGTCTCGGTTCACGGTCGTGGCGCGGGGGACGTAGTGGCGTCGGCGAGTGCCTTGCGCCTGCCCCCTACTTCGCCCCCAGGTCGGCGGCCCATGTGCCCGAGACTTGAGACTGGACCCGACGGCCCAAGTTTCGGTCCGACTCGCGGGCCCCGACCCAGAGCAAGGGACGGCGGGTACCCCTTCCCTGCACTAGTGTGCAAGAGTGCAGAAAACCAAACTAAAGTAAAAAAATTCCATCAAAACAGAAATTAAAATCAGAAAAAATTTTAATCAAAAATTTTAGGTTTTTATTACCTAGGTTTACTCATTTATTAACAACAAGTCAGCGAGTCAGGACAGGTTGAGAAACACTGGGGTACTTCACGTCGTGTGGTCCGAAGAGACGGGAAGTGATAGAGGGCCTCGACCGTGTTTGAGTACAGGTAACTCGGCGTCTACGGTGGATTGACGGAGTAGGAGACAGTAGGGGAAGAGGACGGAAGTTACAAAGGGTCGTAGTCCCAGAAAAGGTCACTCAGTCGAGAAGTGTAGTCCACCGGTTTCATAACCTCGAAGTCGAAGTCGAAGTCAGGAAGGTTACTTGTAAGTCCCAACTAAAGGAAATCCTAAGGGACCAAAGTAGAACGACAGATTTCCAGAGAGTTTTTTCACCCTTGTTTTCGACTTTTGGTGGAAACCGACGTAGGGTGGAATGTCTTAACCACCTGTTCCTGTCACTAGCTCGTAACCGGACCCCCTACCTCCTAGGGTCCTTTCGTTCTTCCGACGCAAGGACCCGGGACAGGACAGTTCCGTATGAAGTGACCGCCAATGATTCGGGAATTAAGTACCTTGACTCCTTCTTTTTCGTCTCTATTTTGTGTCTCTACCACTCTCTCTCACTCAGTCGTACCAGTTCTCTCTTTTCACAAACTACTGACAAATAACACGAGCAGTGTAAGTCTTCTCTCACAGTTTGTCAGATTCGGAATGAACGTTAAGGAAAAGACGATACCAGGTCGGTCTTTTCTAGAGGAAAAGGACAACTCCTTCCCGACAAAACTCCATCTTCGTTGCCTTTGACAACAGCTCGCTCACTGTCTCGCCTCCATAAAGTCTCTGTAATCTACGTGCAGGCAGATGTAGTCCTTATTTCTTCCTTCCGACCAAAAAAAATTATGCCCCTTTTACGTCTTCACACTTTCTGGTGAACTTGTATAAAAGGAACATTTAGTGGAAAACCTAAAGACATGTCTTAACCCGAAGGGACCACCGAGTCTGTCATTTCTTAGGCGGACGTCACGTCCTCTGCCCCAAGTTAGGGACTCAACCTTTCTAGGGGACCTCCTCCTTTACCGTTGGGTGAGATCATTAGAACGGACCTCTTAGGATACCTGTCTCCTCGGACTGTCCGATGTCAGGTCCCCCAGTTTTTTCAGTCTGTACTCAGTCGTTGATTTGTTGTTATTATCGTTAAACTGCACAATACTACGATAAAATTTACCACAATAAAAAATTTAAAGTAAAAGAGTCAAACAACGACCATGACTTTTTCTGTTAACTGAAAAACGTATCTGAAGGAAATAGTGTAAATCCCTTGAAGATAAGAATGGTTTTTAGAGAAAAGAAAAATTTTAATATTTACCTACAAAGAATTTACGGAGGGAAGGTAGAAAACTCTATTAACATACTTAAAACAGGAAATAAGATCATTACGTCACCTGAAGTATCTAAACGATTACGATTTAGGTACAACGTAAAGATCTTATTCGGAGTAAACTAGTACTTCTGAAAGGAAAAGTGGAAAACGACCTAAACCGAAGTGATTATAAAACGAATCTTAGAAATGTAGATACGAATACTTACTGTAATAGAATGTTAAAAGAAAATGACACTACTAGAATAAGCTAAAACCACAGTTTCAAACGACCAGAGTATTCTGTTTGACCTCACAAGGGAAAAATAGACAAAAGACCTTCTTAGACACATTATGACTATTAATAAAGTAGGACTTTTACAAACCATCTAATTCGATAGATCCGGATTCCTAAAAAACGAAGTCTTAGAGTCAATAAACACCTACACGAAAGGAGTCACCGGCACCATGGCCTTAAAGATAAAATTGAAGACGGGTCACGAGGGAAGAGACAAACTCTGATATTAAAGTGTAGATGCGTATTTGTCCACATGAGGAGTGGAAGATTGACGTAAAGGACACGAGACATAACTAACACGAATAAAAGAATTAGATGGAAGAAGAAGTGACTCAGAGAGGAATCGACACAGATTGGACGACGAGGTGAGTAAGAATTAAAATTGACAACATATAAGGTCTCGATCTCAAAGACGAAGCTAGGAACAAATCGAAGGACAAGACACGACCTCGAGTCGTGAGAAGGGGATTAAGACAACCTGTGCAGACAAGACCAAGAAAATTTCAGGCCCAGACTGCCGGCAGTGCACCTAGGCGCACCAGCAGTGAAGCGACGCAGACAAAGAGTCGAAGACCAGTGCACCAGAACCGAAGAGTGCTCGGATAAAAACTATCACACGGCCTATAAAGTATATCTTGAACTACCCTTATTAACCTCAGGATTCTACTACCAACAAAAGAGACCTCTCTTAAATGTAAACGAAGAACCATCCGTCCAGCACGGGAAAGGTAGACCTTGTTGGTATCAGGTAAATCCACCCGGAGGTAGACCCCTCCCTACCAGACACAGGTCGAGTGACGGTGAGGATCCCACGTCGGGTTCCCCGAGGTGGGTCTTCGGACCCAGAATGGCTCGTGAGGGGACGTCACTCGGGACCTCCGCCAAATACAGAGGGACCGAAGAACACTCCGACAACTTTCTAGACGAGTCGAAGAGTTGGAGACTGCCCGGTTGGATCTTAACCGTCTCCGGGGACAAGTTTACAGGGGTTTCGGTCTGAGGGGCCAAGAGACGTAAAGAGAGGAGAGGCCCAACCGGGGTATTGGGAAGGGACGGGAGGACCAAGGGACTATCGAACTTCGTCTGCACCATCTCTGAGTAATGATCTTCGCCTTTAGGTGGTGTCTCGAGGGAACTGAATGCTACTCCACAGGACTACTTGGGTGACTTCGACTGTTATGTTCGACTTTTAAGTAGATTATATGTTTTGGGTGAAGATAATCGGACGTCAGTCCATTTCAGTGGATTGTGTTTCGGATTAAATATTGTCACAACTTATAGAACACGTTAAATAACTTGTGACGGGACTTTCACTTTAAGAAAGTCTTACCAAACAGCCCTGTGTTTCCAATATTCTTACAACCGACAAATGGGAGCACTAGTGTACTGACTGGCCCTCGGCGACGGGTCGTAACGTTGTTCCAACATAGTGATCGGGATCTTTTCTGGTTTTAGGTTTCATACCAAAGGCGACTTACACATAGCGGAAGTGTGGCGACACTTTGTCCTTTGACCTTCAGCGAGGTAGTAGCCAGTCCCGACAGACGCGGATGTAAGGACACTTAATGAGTTAGCGTAGTAACGATCGGAGAAGACAGCTGAACCAAAAGATTAAACTAGATATCTTTAAGTCAAAGTGTACTTGAGATGATCACTAGACAATTTATACGACGTTCACGAAAGAGATCAACGAACGGAAATTAGAGAAATAGGTCATAAAATTAAAAACTCTTGAAATAGAAGACAAAAAAGGAAATACTAAAGATTCGAACGAATCCTTCCAGGAGGGAGGGGGTCCTAATATTTTATATAAGAGAAAATAAAAAAGGTAATAATAACTCAAAACAAAATACGTAAAACTGAGAGATTAGGTGGAGTTTAAATGACAGTATATGGTGTACCATACTCCTAATTTTATCTTACAAGGGGGTTCCTCTCCGGGTAAGAGAGTAGACACCTGGAACACTTATATATGTAGTGTGCCGTCTTCTCTCAGACGGCTCCGTCGACTTCACTTCTCGGCCACTCACACTTCGACCCCGCCATAGAGCCTAGTGCGTCCGTCACTCGAGTCAGATTCGTGCACCGATGTAGTTCCCGTCTCCGGGGAGACCGACCTCCGTCTTCCGTCACTGACTCCACCCCGGTCTCTCGAAGTCTCTCCACGTCCCGGGCTCCCTCCCGGGTCCCCTGTGGGTCGTCCCGCCCCCCGCAGCGAGACGCCCCTTGACTTGAGACAGGTGTTGGAGTTTCTAGTGGAGGTCCACTCTCAGACCGGGAGTGAAAGACGGAGTGCTCTGGTCTCGTCTCCCCGGTCCTCGGGGAGTCGGAAGACCTTGACCCTCCACGACCCGAACACGACAAAGTTCGACGATGCAAACACCAACAAACAGTGTCGTTGGGATCTTGACCATGTCCCTAGAATTAAATAAAGGTTTTTATATGGGTCAATAACCTTGGTAAATACCTGACTCTATAAATGACCTTTACGACGAAACAGCTGTCACTCTAAAAGGTAAACATGCACTCAGACGAACCCTGAAACATAAGAAAGGACTGGTAGTCGAAGGACACGGTTCTACTCAGTGTCCCATACCACGCGCCTCCGTATCTAAGGCCTCGGGGTCCCGGTCCCAAGTCTAGGGTCGAGACGGTGACGGTGCGGGGTGTTTGGTCGAATGAAAAAACCAGATCCAAAGGGGCAGGACTTTTACCCAATTATTAATTTGGGTGGAGTATTTTGACAACTCTTCGACAGCCAACGATGTACATTAGGCGAGTGTTGCCGTGACACGTGTCGGCGAACGGTAGACATCCCTTGTGGAAGAGCAGTAACAAATCCTAATAGAATGAATAGGAACTCGTAGTCATGAAAGTATGCTCAGAGTGTCATGGAATGCACAAAATTTTAGAGGGGCTCCCAACCCAATCTTAGTGACAACGACGTGAAGTGGGTAGTCAGAAGCCTCTTAACTCCGCAAACGTAGACAGACGCAAAGTGACCCGGACGAAGCTTAGAAGTCAAGTGACCCGGAGGAAGGCTTAGAAGTCAAGTGACCCGGAGGAAGCTTAGAAGCCAAGTGACCCGGACGAAGCTTAGAAGTCCTGTCGACTCGACAGAAGAGGATACCTGTCACATGGACAGAATAACCCAAGTGTGGGCTCACACAGTGCCGTCGCAAGGGAAACCGCGTCCGTACCTGACGGTCCGCGAGGGAAGCAAAAGAGACTTGTCGACAGGGACAAAAGTCTCCGTGGGACCGTAACAGACTTATATGGGTCGGGTCGGTCTCGTCACACAACAGGTAGCGAGGTGAGAAAAAGGGCCGACTCTTCGTCAGGCGCCGCACAGACGCCGGGCAGAAGAGATGGGGCAGCAGACAGCCACCTGGGACTCCGACGAGGGCACAGGACCGGCGACATTTGTCACGGCGAGACTTGTGACCCCACGCACAGAAAAGGCCCATACCAAAAGGGACCTATATGCGGGTCCTCCCCGAAGTCCCAGTATGCCATCGAGGTAAAAGTCAAACGACTCCTCGGAGGTGAGAGAGGAGGTGTCTTCGACGCGCTCAAGTGTAAGCGTGGACGTCGCGGTCCGGGGGAAGGGCCACGGACTCTCGAGGGCGCAAGACACTGTCTCAGACGCCTCAGACCTCGGTGCCGAAGTAAGATCGCTGGACACACGTACGAACAGGAAGGGCGACCTGACTCCACGGGTACTCCCGCCTCCCACACTACACCATCCCTATGTGTGTGTCCACGTAGGTGTACACACGGCCGTGTGTGTGTGTGTGTGTGTGCGCGCATGTGTACGTCACACGTGCACTGTGCGCCCCTCGGGGAGGGTGCACCCCGTGTCGTGGCAGTGAGGGAGCCCAGGGTGCGCGACCGCCCGTCGGCCCCGTCGGAGGTGCGGACAGGAGCCGGCTCGCGGTCGGGCAGGAGGCACCTGGTCGTCACGACCTGGCGCTCGTCCCCTTGCTCACTGTAAGGTCGTCGTCGTCTCGCCCTCCGCGGGACGGCCGGGCGGGCCCTCCGCGCCGGCACCCAGACGGGCCCTCCGCGCCGGCACCCAGACGGACCGCCTCAGCCTCCGCGAACTAAGGAACAGTCGGAGACTTTAGGGTCCTTACGACGAGGAGTCTTCGATGTACGTGAACCCGTCAAATTCCCAAAAGAAACGGAAGCACTAATACTTAATATACCTGAGACTCATCAATTGATGTTTGACTCCCAAAAGGTCCAACCCCTAGCCTCAATACTCTTCTTTTGACGACTTTATGTTCAATGACCCCTTTGTTCCCGGACCCACCCCCATCCTCCAAGGTCTGGATCTCAGCGTGAATGACACGCACAACCTGTGACGTGTGGACCTCCGGGGTCGACCAGTCCTCGTTCCGGGTTACACTCTCGACAAATGCTTAGTTTTTATTTTAAAGGATTTACCCGAGCAGTGGTTGAAAATAAAATAACTTTACGTCACTGTAGGGATTCACAGGACCCACGTCCCGGGGTAGACTTCCCGTCCCTCGACGACCCGTCTGGAAGGGTCCACCTCCCTCTGGGACCTCTCGGGGCGGTGTACCGGAGACTGTGACGGAGGTAGAAACTCCAAGACGTCCAAATAGGAGTCACAAGTTTATAGTCTCGAGTAGAAGTAGGGGAAAGGTACAACAAACCTACATACTTTAAATTGTGTCTGGACTTTATAGTTATTGGAGTCTATACGTCTACTGTGGTGGGAATACCGTCTTTCACTTCTTCTCGATTTTTCGGAGAACTACTGTCACTTTCTCTTCTCACTTTTTCGACCGAATTTTGAGGTGTAAGTTTTTTGATTCTAGTACCGTAGGTCAGGGTAGTGAAGTACCGTTTGTCTACCCGTTTGTTACATTTGTCACTGTCTGAAATAAAAGAACCCGAGGTTTTAGTGACGTCTACCACTGACGTCGGTACTTTAATTTTCTACGAACGAGGAATCTTCTTTTCGATACTGGTCGCATCTGTCGTATAACGTTTCGTCTCTGTACTGAAACGGTTGTTTCCAGGTAGATCAGTTTCGATACTAAAAAGGTCACCAGTGCATACCTACACTCTCAACCTGGTATAACTTCCGACTCACGACCTCTTGACTACCAAAACTTGACACCACAACCTCTTCTGAGAACTCTCAGGGAACCCGACGTTCCTCTAGTTTGATCAGGTAGGATTTCCTTTAGTCTGGACTTATAAGTAACCTTCCTGACTACGACTTCGACTTTGAGGTTGTGAAACCGGTGGACTAAGTTTCTTGGATGAGTAACCTTTTCTGGGACTACGACCCTTTCTAACTCCCGTCCTCCTCTTCCCCTGTTGTCTCCTACTCTACCAACCTACCGTAGTGGTTGAGTTACCTGTACTCAAACTCGTTCGAGGTTCTCAACCACTACCTGTCCCTTCGGACCGAACGACGTCAGGTATCCTAACGTTTCTCAACCTGTACTGACTCACTGACTTGACTTGACAAGGATCTTAATTAATGGTGGGATTTAGGGGTCATTAAAATCAGTGTCAAAATCAGCTAGGATATTGTCTATGGTTGAGTCTTTTATGACGAAATAAGGGGGTGGGTAACGGGACTTTGACACCAGTGAGGTCAAGGGACCCAAAGAGGTTCACCGAGGGACCCGCAAAAGGATTCGAGCAAGTTGGTGAACGGAGGACCTGAAGACCCGAAGTTAAGACAGTCCAGCCTAAATTTAGAACCAGTTCCGAATCACCCGGGTAGAAACAGGAGACAAATTCTTCATAATATCTCCAGTGCTGTGACCATGTTTCTTCACTGAGGTCGTAGACCAAGGATCTCCGTCGCGGTCCGCACCCAAGGGGGACTCCGACGTCGGACCGGGTGGGGCGTGCGGGGTCCACGGGTCTTGGTCGGCACACGAGACCCACGAAGGCCCGGTCGCCACGGCCTGGTCCTCACTTCACTAAGGGTCTGCGAGGAGGCTGAGGTACACTGTAGGGGAGTCTGGTCCACGGGCACGAATCTCTTATGGGACTCTTAGGTTTCCCTTCTTTCCAGCACGAAGCAGGTGCACTGGAGACGCTACTCCCCTCTTTTCACGTCTCCTCGCTCCCGGACCTCAGCCGGAGACGGCGAGTAAGCCCTCGCGAGTCCCCACTCACGCGAAGGGAAGTAGCCAACCTCAAGGGTCACAAACAAGGATCACGAAATCTCACTTTTGTCTCCGCTGGTAACCTTAAAGAGAGCACTTCGGTCAGTCACCAAAACCCCTCTAGCCCGTTCCGAACGACGCTCCCCTGGGCAGGAAGTTAGCGCCGAGAAGCAGACAAGCATGGAACGAGCGCCGCCGTCCTCGGTGTCTCTCGTGAGTCGGGAGGCGAACTCCAGGCACTTGGCCCCGTGAAAGACACGTGTAGAGGCGGTCCGCCAGGGCCCGTCCGGCGACCGGCTGGTGGTCGCTCACCCGACGACCCGTGTTGCCAGAGAGCAGTTACTTCCGCACACCCGTTCCGGGGCTGCCACGGGTCTCTTCTCTCCTCGTCTCTCCCCGGCGGCTCCGGCGCCGCCCTTAAACATCGACTGGGGTAGTTCTGACACACACACACCACCAGCAGCAAACGAGAGACGTCGGAGACCACTTCTTTCGTCCGACGTTCCCCGCGGGTCTCGACCTCAGACCGGGTCTCCGGGTCACCTTACTCACACAGGTCAGACCGACTTAGTCGTTCTCTCTACCCCCTCGTGAGGGGGAATGACCCTCGTCCCTGCGATCCACCCGTTCCTCCGACCGCTATCGCCGCCGAGCCAGTCCGACTCGGGGGGCCCGGCAGTCGGTCGCGGCACAGCAGTGGCCCGTAGGAGCAGGGGCCGACGTGCCGGCCCGGCCGAGCAGTAGCCCGTGTGTCAGGTCCGGGACCGTCAAAAGTGCATTAGGTCATCTTTATCGACGAACTTTGAGTGTGACCGAATTTGTTACTCTTACAAAACAAGGCACATTGACTCTGCGTCACGACCGAAGTTCCCTCCGGATTAGGTTAATGAGTTCAATACACTGGTTTTCGGTCCCCGAGCGCGAGGCAAAACTCCGACAAAGGAATAGCAACCGAGGTAGGAGCCGCTCAAGAGAAGGAACACCAACACCCTGCTGGCGCTCGTCGAGGACCGGACGTAAAGGTCCGAGTGTGGTGTCTTCTCCTTCGCGGACAGGGGCGGCGAGGACACAGTGTCGGGCGGGAGGTAGGACCGGTCTGGACCTTGTCACCCGTTACGGTCCGACGGGTTTGCCCCAATTACTTCGACCGGAGAGGGTCCAGGGCTCCAGACTTCTGTCCCGACTCGAACCCTCTTTTGAGGTCGGCGAAGGTGTACGACCCGGAGTCTGGGGTCCAGGGTCGTCGCCCCCTCCCGGGCCGAACGGTCCCTCGGCCTCCCGGTCCCCGGTCGTCTCGTCCGTAACGTTTCGGACACTATATCGTTGTCTTCAGTGACTTTAGCTCCTCCATAATACCTTTCTAAAAGGTATCAACCCTCGTCCCTTTCACAACCGTATTACGTCCCATTTTATCATAGAAATAAGGTTTTAGAGTCTGAACAACGACGGTTTCACTTTCACTTTCAGTGAGTCAGCACAGGTCGGGAAACGTTGGGGTACAAGATATGTCAGGTACCCTAAGAGGTCCGGACTTCTGACCTCACCCATCGGAAAGTGAAGTCCCCTTAGAAGGGTTGGGTCCCTAGTTTGGGTCCAGAGAACGTTACGTCCACCTAAGAAATGGTCAAATCGGTGTTCCCTTCGGGTTCTTATGACCTCACCCATCGGATAGGGAAGAGGTCCCCTAGAAGGGTTGGGTCTCTAGTTTGGTCCGAGACGACGAAACGTCCACCTAGCAAATGGTGTCTCCATCGTCCCTTCGGGCTCCAGTCACGATTTACGCACCCGTTCATGTCCCGTCCCTCCCTTGACGGACCTTCAGAGTCAGTGGTGAGTTCAACGGGTCTCTCTACGAGGACTCTCGTCGGTGGTGGTCAGTGTTTATTTCGTTCGTGTGTGGAGTCTTGAGGTAGGTTCCTTCTTTTCTGGGAACGACAAACAGAGGTGTATATCTACTCTAGCGATTTTACAAGTGGTATCATACAAAATGGACTTCCCGCCTGTTTGTCCGTCTTCCTGGCACACTTAGTGATAACCAGTGTAACAGTCGTGTGTGACAACTCCCAGAAATAAAGATTAAAACCTCTCACTACAAAGAGACAGTGACTTCAGCTCTCTTTGTGACACGGTGCCTCCTGCCTCGTCGGGCGACGGGGGTCGCGACCGTCTCCCGAAAGAAGAAATGAGAGGTGTTGCTCAAGAAGAGTCTGCAGTAGACTTACGCAAAGATCTAGAGTCATGTAAAAATTATGTTTGTTTTAGAAGGACGAGACCTAAACTGGAAACAACTGAGTCACACAAAATTTCTTCTACACCCGTTGTCAAAACACTTCTTACGTGTCTCTGCAAGCACCTCTTCGTGCAACCACTCTTACTACTACTTCTGCTCCGTGGAGGAAGGACGAGCTGGTCGTGTGTTCGAGGAGAGGGTCGCGACAGAATCCCAGCACACCCAACACAGACTCGGTCCTCGTCGTGTGAGTTCCGAAAATTTCTCTCAAATTGGTCTGACAAAGATTGTCTTTAAGATGAGAGTCCGGACAGGTTTACCTGGTTCGGTTCCGTGACCAAATAGGCTAGACATTTTTGTCTTTGACGTCGGAGACCAAAAAACCCCAAAGAAAACCGGGGTGGTGTTCCGTTAAGTCCTGGAATCAAGGGGATCGTCCCTAGTTTGGGAGTCGTCACTTCCACGTCTACGGTTTGGTGACCTGGTGGTCCCTGCAGTGGTCTTGGGGTGGGACAGAGCTTTCGGACTTCCACCTGACGGGAGACCGGGGGTAAAGGACAGAGTGGACCGGGTCCACACCACGACCGGCGTCCGCGGGTCGACACACAGAAGTCCACTCGAGACGAAGGACACCTGGGGTTGCGTACAAGTCTCCAACCGTCTCTGCGGAAAACGCCAAAAGTCAGTGAGTCAACGGAGGATGAGAAAGTCCGGGGTACCTGACATCGGGTGGTCCGAAAGGACAGGTACCCAAAAGAGTCCGTTCTCATAACCTTACCCAACGGTACGAGAGGAACTCCGTTCTACTTTACTATCCAAACCAGTTTCCCACGACGTCTTCGTTGTCACTTAGTGTCGACGGGGCGAGTGAGGGGGTGGAGTTGTAAGTCCTTTTAGTGAGGGTACGTCTTTGACCGGGTAAGTCTTTACTTTTAAAGTGACAAAAATTCTCTTTCCTCAATCGCATTCTAGGAACAATCTGACTCTCTCTTTCTTATATTCGTTTTTAGTTTGATCTCGTATCTGGTTTACCCTTTAATGGGTTCTTCGTCCCTTTTCCAAGTTTAATGTCAAGAAACTTTGTTTATCAAGAAGCATTACGTTTCGTAAATTTCTTGTGTGACTATACGGAGACAAAGAAAGACTCTCTCTTTCACCTGTCCTAGCAAAAACATGGTCGGTTCGACACAAAGTGTGCCTGTCCAACACCCGTCTGTGACGTTTGCTCGTCCCTGTCTCTTTGACCTCGCTTGCACTCGTTAAAATTTCCACCCGCCAGCCCCGAAGGGACCACGGAGTCGCCACCTCTTAGACGAGGGTTGTGTCCCGCTCCCCTGTGTCCAAGTTAGGGTGTAGGGTGTAGGGTGTCTCGTCGATTCGGGCACCCGGTGTTGGTGAGATCTCGGGTCCTCGGAGTGGACGGCTCGGGTACACGGATGTCGGGGACGAGTCGTCGCTCTTCGGTCAGTCACTCTACGGGTGTGTGTCGTGGATCTTTCATCGGGACGAACTGGGCTGACCCCTGCGGGAGCACCGTCGTGTCCGTCGTTGCCTACGTGTGCTAACAAGGCATGTTACTTTTTCTCATCGTCGAGTTCTAAGGTCTCGGTCGTGACTTACTATCTTTCTTGTCGGTTATATCGCATCGGACACTCCGGGACGATTCCGACGGGATTCCGGACTAAATGTCTGTACACGAAGAGAACCACGAACAGAAAGTAAATTCAGACAACTGTCTGCAATGATAACCCGAATTCAGGTTCTTCTATTTTACCCTTCTTAGTTTGTAAAGCAGTCACCCCTTCTAGTAAAAGTAGGAAAAGGAAAAGGGAAACCTATATTTAGTGTTCTAATATTGTATGGAGTTTTTCATGAAACGGTTTTTAAGATTTTTAATGTAAGTTCTAGTGAACGGCATCCTGAACTCATCCATCCTTTTACTTGGTAATCTCGTGTAAAGAAGGAATTAAATCAGCTCACATTCTCTGAACCTTAATTTCCGATCATCAAAATTGCACGAGTTCTACAGGTCACTGAACAGATTGACTTGAGTCAACGTGAGTGAAAGTATCAGACCCCGGACAAAGGTCCACACAGGTTACTTAGCAGACACCCCACGTGACGTTAGGTCGAGATTATGAGTCAATTCAGGGGTGTTGTGTACGCTGTTTAAAAGTTTAAGGTGTCGTAGAGTCTGATCCTCTTTCTTTTCATTTGTCTCGACCTCTTTCTGTCGTCCTTTCTGTGAGTGTGAGTCTGAGTGTGTGTCTGTGCGGAGAGGTAGGACGAGACTGTGTCCGAGGGTCTGACAGGAGGTGTGTGTCTGTGCGGAGAGGTAGGACGAGCCTGTGTCCGAGGGTCTGACAGGAGGTGTATGTTGTGCGGAGAGGTAGGACGAGTCTGTGTCCGAGGGTCTGAAGGGAGGTGGAAGTCACGGACAAACATCGAACTGCTCGGTGGTAGAAGAACTGCTCGGGTCACCGGTGGGCAATCGTCTTATTCTGGACCTACATAAGACCNCTGACAGGAGGTGTGTGTCTGTGCGAAGAGGTAGTACGAGCCTGTGTCCGAGGGTCTGACAGGAGGTGTATGTTGTGTGGAGAGGTAGTACGAGCCTGTGTCCGAGGGTCTGACAGGAGGTGTGTGTCTGTGCGGAGAGGTAGTACGAGCCTGTGTCCGAGGGTCTGACAGGAGGCGTGTGTCTGTGCGGAGAGGTAGGACGAGCCTGTGTCCGAGGGTCTGACAGGAGGTGTGTGTCTGTGCGGAGAGGTAGGACGAGCCTGTGTCCGAGGGTCTGACAGGAGGTGTATGTTGTGTGGAGAGGTAGGACGAGCCTGTGTCCGAGGGTCTGACAGGAGGTGTGTGTCTGTGTGGAGAGGTAGGACGAGACTGTGTCCGAGGGTCTGACAGGAGGTGTGTGTCTGTGCGGAGAGGTAGTACGAGCCTGTGTCCGAGGGTCTGACAGGAGGTGTGTGTCTGTGTGGAGAGGTAGGACGAGCCTGTGTCCGAGGGTCTGACAGGAGGTGTATGTTGTGCGGAGAGGTAGTACGAGCCTGTGTCCGAGGGTCTGAAGGGAGGTGGAAGTCACGGACAAACATCGAACTGCTCGGTGGTAGAAGAACTGCTCGGGTCACCGGTGGGCAATCGTCTTATTCTGGACCTACATAAGACCTCCGTCTCCCTTTGAGCACTTAGTCTGTGCGAGCACCACGGCTCCCACGAGATGAGACCAGACGCACAAGCCCCTGTGAACCTCTGCACCGACACGTCCAAAAGGAAGGGAACAAAGAAACATTAGCACCGCCATGGTTCGTGGGTCCGTGGCTCTGTCACCCCCCTCACAGACTCGGCGGACCGGTGTGCGATACCCAACAGGCGTGTGTGTCGCATCGCACTGGTGGTAGGTGAGGGGTTTGCTCTTGTCCTACATCCTTGTCGTAGCACACACGTAGCACTCTCGTCTCCTGCTCACAAAAGGAAGGAAACACGACTTTGACACGATCGTTCCTAAAATCCCTTTGTTTTACGACAACGTCCCTGACGGAGAGCGTCTGAGAGGTCCTGATGACCCACGGAAAGGTCAAACACTGACGCGAAGGGGCATAGCGTACGGTCAACAGACCGAAGACTGGACTACATTGTTCCAATGGAAACATTGCTATAAAAAGTCAGTAAAGAATTTAAGTTTGGTCAGTAAAGACACCAAATTTTTTTTTAACGACAAGAAAAGTGAGATCTATTGAATGTATGCTGTTCTTATACTTTGTTTTAAATTTCCCAACTACGGCCGTAGGGATTCTGTTCTTGAACTTCTGTGGTAGAGGAGGGACTTCAGTGTCCATTAATGATCTTCAGTCCTTACAGGACTCCCGAGTCCACCGTACGTATAAAATTAATTATTCGAATGAACACTTAACCACGGTCTTTAGTCACACCACAGTACCTTATTGGACCATGGGTCCTACTTCACAAAACACAAAACCCCTCCAAAATCTTAAAAAGACTGGTAAAATTCTTGAGAGACGAACTATTCTGAAAGAACTTTCGTAGGAACTTTAACTTTTCAAGTCAATACCAATGAAAATAAATGTCAGGTGTAAGGTTATGTCTGAGTGGGAAAATAAGAACCATGGTCCGGACTTTACCTTAGTGAATCGTGCAACGATTGAAGAATACTACACTTACACACTTCGTCATTTTGTGTCCCGATCCAATCTTCACGGAAATAAGACTACATAAATATACTAATAATCTCTATTCTTCTACGTAAAATTCTAGTTTCGTTCCATTACTGTGCCGCAAGTTTGTCAAACCAATTTCTATAGACGACTTTGCACACTAAGAACCATCAAGTATTTTTTATTTTAACTGAAGTCAAAACTATGATTAAGTCAAAACTATGATTAAGTCAAAACTGTGATTAAGTCAAAACTATGATTTTGAAGGACCAGAAGGGACCACCGAGTCGCCATTTCTTAGGGGGACGGTCACGTCCTCTGAGTCTAAACTAGGGACTAAACCCTTCTAGTGGACCTCCTCTTTTGTCGTTGGGTGAGGTCGTAAGAACGGACCTCTTAGAGTACCTGTCTCCTCGGACCACCCGACGTCAGGTACCCGAGCGTTTCTGAGCTTGTACTGAGTCACCGACTCATACTCACGTTTTTTGGAGGATGTATGCAAAAGAGATTTTGTGCAAAATATTTAACGACATATATAAAATATCTATGTATTGAAAAATCTGAAATCTACCCATGAAAAATTTTTTAGTTTACAAAATTGAGTCATACTCTGTTCTCAAGTGTATAAGGGTAAAGATTTTGTGAATCTTTGAATTTTGTATGAAAAAAAGGGACCTCTTCAAGACGTTCTCTTTTTAAAGAGACGAAAGACACGGTTCTTGTCACGGACGGTGTCTCTTCCACGGGTTATGTATATAAATGTTTCTTTTGATTAGTGGGTCAAATTCCTGTGAGTGTAGTAGACAGACGTACACTCTCCGTCTACGCACCGCGTACCGTCGACACGGAAAGACCCAGGGAGTCATTTTCGGAGAATGGAGTTCTACTGTCCGGGTAAGGTAGGTAGGGACACGACGTCGACCGAGGGTGAACACCTCGATTCCTCAGACCGGCATGAGTGCGGATGGTTGTCTTCTCACAATCGGACCTTCCCCGACGCGCGTACGAGTGAGAGAGTCCGCACAGGCTGAGACGCTGGGGTCCTGACGTCGGGAGGTCCGAGGAGACAGGTACCCTAAGAGGTCCGTTCTTGTGATCTTGTTCTAGGAGGAGGTCCCCTAGAACGGGTGGGTCCCTAGTTTGGGCGCAGGGACGGAGGACGCAACGTCCGCCTAAGAAACGGGGACTCCGTGGCCCCTTCGGGAATCGCTCCCGGTCCAGTGGAAATGAATGCACTCTTCGAGAGGAAGTCCACGCAAGAGGGACGTCACGCATCCTCGGGAAGGAACCCCGGCCGACACACCCTGGATCGTAGAAGTCTCCTCAACAACAAAATCTTTCTGTCTTTAGACTAGAGGTGGACGTCTTGAAGACAGTGGTCAGCATAGTAAGTGACATTGTCTTCACGAAGTCGCGGATTTTGACCTGCAACCGGGTCTTCCGTTCCCGACAGCCGGCGTACACCCGGGGTTCAGTCGTCGACGTGTCGTCTCAGGGTCCGGTCTGTCCTCCTTCTAAGCCAAACTTTCGTGTCCACGGGTACAAACACTTTTAACAACCTTAAGACTAGCGTTTCGTGCCACCCCCGTCCCTCCACCTGTAGGTACCTGGAACCCTTGACAGGGCCCCGCGCGACCTCGTTGTCCATTTGAACTCCGGTCCCACTCCGCACGTGGGGAACTCTGCTCGGGGCGTGCGATGAGGACGTCCGTCCGAAAGACGAAACGGTCGACCGGAGAGGACGCATTGACACCGAGTCCTCGGTGGCAGTGGTACGAAAGGCAAGTCTGGTCCCCGCTCTCATGTGTCAGGGCTTCACTAGCCTACGGCGGCTGAGACCAACGGAAGTCGCCGTCATAGTCAGTAGTCTTTTGCTGGGGACGCACCAACATGTGTCACGGAAACGCAAAGGTGGGCTGTGTCCACAGAAATTAGTACGTCACCGCCTCGGCCTCGAAACGCGAAACCCTGGGACGCCGGCGCGGGACGTCCGGACCCCCGTCGAGTCCAGGGGTGCGGGGAGCGGGGTCGAGATGACCGCCCGAGAGTCCCGTCCCCGGTGCCCTCCATGGTTGGGTCTCGAGGCATGATCCGTGGACGGGGTCGTAGTCAGCGAAGCACTGTAGAGTACTGGAACTGTTCACCGACAGTAAGTGGGGTCCAGTGTCCGGTACCCTCGGTGCGGTCCTTGACTCGGGTCCAACCGGAGTAGGTTCGTGGCACGTGTCGTCTCGTGGCGGAGACGTCGGGGTCCCCCAGGGCCGTCCGCCGCCCAACGAAGGACGAGTGAGCAAGGAAGGCAGTCGTCGACCCCCACGGTCGGTGCAGAGACGGGACTTTTCCTCTGCCCCCGTGTGTCTCCAAGGGTACGGTGGGTGGGGTGTGTCTTCCCGAGAACGTGTCCGTCGACCTATTCACGATTGTCTCGTCCTCTTGTGTCTTGCCCCGTCGACTGGCCGAGCGTCGGTCTCCGCAGCTCCACCCGGCCTCGGCTCTGGGACTCGGGTCCTGACCCGGCACCCGTTCTCCGGACACAGTTCCGGTCGCTAGTCCTCCTGTACCCCGCCTTCCGCCACTACCTCCTCCGCCTCTGCTTCGGCGGTCCTGGCCGCCGGGGGACCAGAGACGCCGAGCCCGACACCTGGGCGGAGACGTCGGAGACTGCCGCACACCCCCCGCTCCCCCTTCTCCCCCCGCCTACACCAGTTTGTACCTCGACGTCGTAGTCCAAGGGTCCCCGGACACAAAGTGGACCCCCAGTCGTTGGGAGGTACAGCGGCTCCTTTGACGGGCGCGGAGGAGAGTGGACCCCGGAGAAAAGGTCCAATTGAAGGACGTCTTCGCCCGCAGACAGGATGTCCTACTCGACTGGCGGATGGTTTCGTCTTCCATGCCGACGGGCGCCCAGAGGACTGGTCAGACGCAAAGTGGACCCCCAGAGGACGGACCCTCGATCAGAAGTAATTTTCCGTGTTTGGATGCTCACAATCTTTTTCTGATTAAAAATCATTTCACGGACATGACCTCCTCGGGAGGGGGGTGGGGTCACAGTAGAAGTACGAGCTAGTCGCGGCGGGTTTGTTCCCAGTCGCCGTGGACTGCCCGGACCCGACGTCGTCCCAGTCCTGTCCTACACGAGACGTTCGGGTCGACGTCGAGTTCCTCGTCCAGAGGGAGGACTCTGCCACCCGACTGCGCCAAGACCAGCGGGTGGTGAAGTCCCGGGTGCAGGGGACGCGAGTCGTACCTGTGTCCTCGAGGGTCGGGGTCTCTATTTCCGAGTCACTACAGTGGTGCGACCGGTCCTGGGGTCACAGGGGTCCCGGGGGGAGAGTCCTTGCCTCCTCTGGCAAGACCAGTTTCCAAGAGCTCTGTAGCGACTGGACCCAACGCAAATGGACGGGGTTGTCGGGAGGGGGACAAGTCACTTTTCGATTCGGTAAACAGACAGGGACTTAATTTTCATTTTTGGGGCCTCTGCGACGGTAAGCACTGAGGTCATTTGCTGTCGCCGGATGACACGGTGAACCCTCGCACAAGTCACAGAGCGGTGTCGGAGACTCCCCTCTCTTAGCCTCTTTCGTACGTGTGTGTGTGTGTTAGTCACACGATGTGTGGACTTTGATTGTGTCGAGACATTTAGTCGATCTGAAGCTAACAAAAATCTTTCACTTTTGAAGCACTGACAACTGAAAAGTTTTCGAAGACAAGGAACCATATCTCTCCTGAACTAGGAAGACCCACAACCACAACTTCAAAACTGTAGTTCGTCGGGAGGGTGGGGTGTAGGTCGAGGAGGACTTGATCTCGTATACACTGAAGCCTACCCGGACCTGCGGTTCCTTCGGGATTGAGACCCAAGACGGAAAGTCCACTGGCACACCTCTGGGGGGCCCAGTGGGGCCTCTCTCGCCACCTAGGTCGGCAGGGTCGACGTGACGTGCAAAGAAGGTCGTCCAAACTTCTAAGCCTATAACAAAGTCATTTGACACTCTGGTCACCGTAAAAAAACTATGAAGTCACATTAATTCTAGTATTTCTGCAGGTAGTGAGTGTGTCGTTACCGACCAAAACACACCGACGGAAAAAAAAAAATAAAATTGTAAGGAAATAAAGGTGAAAGGTATAAACACACGTAAACTCACACAGGACTCTTAACGACCAAACCCTTTTTCTACTAAGCAACGTCACGGAGTACCTACGGAAACGTATCTTAAAATGGTCAACGGCGACGAGGATTAGTGCAGACATCGTATAGTCATAAAAATTGTACAAACGTAATAGAAGTACAAGTATATAATAATTTTATAATAAAACATGAATAGTTAAAATAAAGATGTAAAAATAACGTGGAGTATACGATCTGATTTCTACTGTACCATAAAAAAGAGACCTTTTATGACTGGTAGAGTTTAGCACGATACCCCTTTTTTATAGAATACAGTCCAGTTTCTAGTGTGACTATGCATCGCACAAAGAAATCTTATTTTTAGCGACTCAGTTGACTGTACTCAGGTTCAGGGACAGTGCAACCAGAGGTTAGAGTAGACCGGAGATCTCCGCCTAATCCCATGCTGAAAAACACCGTCGACACCAAAATGACAATGGACGAACTAGAGACTAAAATACCGACACCAAGTTAATATTGGAGTTACCTACGAGGAATGCCTTCGGAGGCTTACAGCTCTACCCAACCCTCCGACGAGTTGTGGGACCGTTCACTACCACCTTACTCAAACGGCCCAGGCGGTAGGAACGCCTCTCTTAGACCGTAAAATAACGGGTGGGTCTTCGGTCCTTCGTCGAGACATGAGTGCCCAGTCGGGGTGGAACGGTTCCTTTACGACTTGACGTCGCCTACCAGCGTAAGCGAACCGACACCACGTACGGAGTCCGGGAGACTCGGCGAGCTTTTTAGACCCGACACCCACTCCGGCCTCAGTAGACCAAATGACGCTTTCCTGTCCCGTCCTGCAAATAAATGTCAAAAAGTTTAAGAGAAGAGAAAGGGTGCGGGTAACAGTAGAAGACGACGGACTCCTAATAATTAATGGGTAAAACACGACACTGACTCTACGCCCCTACTATTCCCTCGTCTAAAATGTCGGCGCAGGTTTCGGTCCGGGCCCAGTCGGACTGGCGACGGACGACCGGCGTCCGCCACTCGCCGGAGGTCGAGAACGTGACTTGACAGAGTCGGTCGTGGAGGAGATCCTTGTGTTCAGAAACGCGAGACCTTCGAGCCCAAAAGGAACGGACATTTTATTTACCATCGCGGCCGGATTTCTGACAAACCCTTTTTCGCTTTGACACAGCCCACGACACTGCTGCTGGACTGTTCCCTTCCGTCAACCATGGTCTGACACTGAGTCACGGACTTTCCCTCGGTGGCACTGCGGTACTGACTAAAAGTCAAGAAGACAGGCCTGGCACCTGTCGCCCGGTTGCCCGTCGTCCAAAGCAGTCCGTCCTACCAATAATCGCCGAACTTCACTTTCGCGAAACGGCTACCACAACATGCGAGTTCGGGCCGAGGGTGAGCCTCATAAACAAGAGACACTCATTTATAGTCATCCACAAAACCTTTCAACGGACGATAAGAAAGAAAAGGAATAAAGTTCCCAATACTTTAATGTTTGCGCCCACCTGGAAACTGTAATGGGTCTAGGACAAAGCGAGACCCTCAGTCCCCTGACTCTGAGACCAGCCGACCCAAGACACACCGGCCTTAGTCCAGCGGTTTTGCCTACAAGGACACTTGCAAGAGACTATGTCCCTCCCTCCCTTTCTGACGCGAATCGGGCAACGTTTAAGGAACGGTTCCCCCGGTGAGTCATAAAGGCACCAAGGACCCTCTCCTTCACTCACGGGTCCTCTGTCGAATCTCCGCACGCGGAGTGACATTTCGGCCGACGGCACGGTAGGAAGAGAGACCACCTTCTAGTCGACAAGTAGTGGTCATGGACTAAGTCGACGTAAAGACCGTCAATAATCGCCGAGACGTGGACTCGGTCCGTGGACACGGGGAATATGTAGTTGGCGGCAGCAGTTGTCCGTCCCGACCGGTGTGACTCGTCTCCTTTCAACACTCCAGTGGCACAGCAACCACTCGTGCAGACAGGTTGTTCCCCAGCCGACCTCTTTCCAAGTGCACTTGCGACCGGAGCCAGTAGTCGTGTACAGTCCCAAAACAAACTGGGGGTAGAGGCGTAGGGGGTATCACTCCGCGAAGTCCCGAGACTGGGGTCCAAACCGGCGTAGGGACGGGTTGTTGGTCGAGGGGTCTGCCGTCGGTAGGTCCCCGTGGTGTCTCCTTTTTTCCCCACTCTCCCTCCGTCGCCTCCGTCTGCCCGAACGAAGAATCGGACGCGCTCCGAGCTGACACCGAGCGCTCTCTCCCGGCCTCAGTTTGTTTGGAGCAGGACCTCGTCGCGCTCCACCGGCTGAGCCGTCCTGCCGTGTGTGGGGACGCGCCGGAGCAATTTCCAGAGCCGTCTCTCCCCGTCTCTCCCCCGGCACTCGACGTCAGCTGTTAATCGTCAGAAGAGTGACTTCGTGTAAGGGTAGACGCCTTCCGTCCCGACGGGATCGAAAGAAAGGGTCTCATTTTTCCTTTCCATTTTTGTAGTTTTTACGCCCCCCTTCCAAAGTCTTGTGTTCCAGTAGGAGTAGGTGTCAAAGGAATTTTCTTGATAGAGGAGAGCCGAAAGTATAAAACAAGTCTTTCCAGCAGAGAAAATTCGGAACAGTAATTTCCGCCAAACGAGAAATTTCACCCAATAGTTTCCCACATCTTTAACGTTCAATGACTCTGATTTTACGTACTAGTTAAAACTCAGACGATTGATGGTGAGCGAATCTTACCCGACACGAAGGTGGGACCGTCGGGGAAACTATTTCGGTCCTTCTCTATGTACCAACCAGTTAACTTTCCTCCTTTTCGTCTATTAATCTACTTTGAAAACAAGTTGACGATTGCACGGAGAACCTATACCTCCGACCTAATCCTTCATCTTCGTACCCGACATTAGTATAGACTCTTCATTTTCAACTTCTAGGGTCTAAAACTGGACACAATTGTAAGAGGTGATGTCAAAATTCTTGACTTAGATGGGAGTCTAGCATAATAAAGAGAGAGGTACCTCCTTCTTTTTCCGTTGAACTTTGTATTCTAACTTCCTTAAAACTTTAGACCTAGGAGTGGTCATAGATGACATCGACTTCAAGGGAAGAAGATCTGTAAACAAAATTCGTTCCTAAAGGTGGTCCGTTTACAAAATTTCGGTTTCCGGGTTCTACAAGGGAATCTAAGACAACAAAAGTCTTGACTTGAATCAGATCTGCACTCCGATTATCTATGAGAATATGGGAGAAACCCTCAAATGGCAAATTCTCTCAGAATACCTCTTGTCGAGCGACCTTTGTTTCTGAGACAGTACCTCGTTTTGTTCTCCCAATGGACCACTCTTCGGACTTTCTAAATGATCGATTTACCCGGAGGCACTCATTTTGGTGAGACGGGTGTGAGGAGGTGAGGTCGATCTTCCCTCGATCAAGGATCCGCCCCAGATGTCTACCCGGCAAGGAAATCCGTCGAGGGAAGTGGTCGAGCCCGGAGTGTCGAGAGTAGATCTTGTGGTTCCCACAACTATAACACACACGAGTCAGCGTAGACTGAGAAACACTGGGGTACCTGCCATCGGGTGGTCCGAGGAGACGAACACCCTAAGAAGTCCGTTCTTGTGACCTCGCCCAACGGTGAAGGAGGAGGTCCCCTAGAAGGACTGGATCCCTAACTTGGGTCCAGAGGACGAAACCGTCCGTCCAAGAATTGGTAACTCGGTGGACCCTTCGGGGTGACAGTGCCCGTGTTGATCTGGTCATGAAGGATGACCCGTGGTGAAGGCAGGAGATGAAGTCCCACAGAGTTTGGTCATAAGGTGACTCGGGACAGACACGCTGACCAGAAGTCGACAGTCTACATCCTTTGTAGAGTCCGAGACCGACGGAGGCGTTCCAAGGACAAATGTCGGGACCGACCAGTAAGGACGTAGGTACCTCATTTATCAATGACTGACAGACGGTACACGGTCCGGGTCGTCGACTTTGTGACTGAATAGCAGTAGAGAGACCAACGAGTCCCAGTTGGGCCGAGTGGCTCCGGTGCCAGTGACCCCAGAGTACGTTCACGTCAGTCGACATCGGACTCGACGTCAGCACCCTCCGAGGTCGGGAGTCACCCAGTGAGAAGACGTCGACACTCCTCGGGAGTTCTGTGGGGGGGTGGGGCCCTCTGGTGGTGTCGTGGACCCGGCGCACGTCGGGCCCGGGTCTCTCCCGTGTCGGAGCGAAGACGGTCCAAGACAGGGGTCTTAGTCTCCGTCTCCTGACTCTGTCGCCGTTCCACTCTCTGAGGTACTGGTGGAGGAACCACTTCTTGGGGGGGGCGGGGGGCTTAAGAAAGTGGACCTTAGAGGATTTTACGAACCTAGGTACCTTCGTAAAAAGGTACCAGGTGTATAAAATAACAAATTTCAAGACACTCTGCAACTAATCTTTTCACGTCCGGATCCACTACTGAACTTTCAAGGAAGGACAGGTTCTTAGGACAACTAGACCCAGTATAAAGATCGACGTCTAATGCACTCGCCAGACCTCTGTGACGAACCCTGTCTTTGTAAGCCCCTCTGGGACAGAGGGAGACACTGAGAAACCCTTCTACCAACACTGGTCGCAGCTGACTAAGAGGGTCAAGAGGAGACAAACCCCGAACCTTACGTCCCGGATAACATTAATAGAGTCGATCACATAGTAATATTCCGGGTGGTTTTGTGTCTGGGACACGAATGGGACCAAAAAGGAAGAAAGCACCTTTATGGTCCGTGTACCTTCCTACACCTGAACTGCTCGGACGTTTCCTTGTAAAGGACTCGGTGTCTGTGACTGCTTCACGAGTCCTTTCACCCCGAGTCAGTAGGTCTGTTTGTTTGCTTAGTCGGAGGACCAGCGGGCAGTCGGAAGAGCGGGGGTGGGTCAGTAGAGACGAGTAGGGTGGGAAAGATCGAAGAGGCGTAGTGAGGAGAGCCGGACTTGGATCCCTCACGCCCGTCGGCATTTGCACATTTTGGGTCGGGTCGTGGGTGCCTGTACTCCCTCCAGGGCGGGACAGACTGAGAGAGGTAGAGTGACTGACGACGTTCAGTGACCTGCTAAGTCGGTTTGGCCACTGGTCGTACACAAAACTTTTTTCTTGACAACCAGACTCACCGCAAATCGAGACCGGACGTACGTCCCGGACAAATTCGGACCTTTCTTTTCATCTTTGTAGTAAAGGAAGTCTTCTCCTTCACAAGATTGTCCGATCGTTCCCAGGACTCTTGGATCGTAGAAACGTCTTTACGGAACTGCAGCAGCCTCCAAAGAGTCTTCGGTCGAAACAAATGGTCAGACCGAAGAGTGTCCAGTCGTCCCCCGCCCCCACCCCCCACCCTCCCCCGTGAACGACTGTGCCGGGGTCTCGAACGAGAGAGGTGCAAGTGCACTTGAGGTGAGGTCGGGGCCGAGGGCACTTGTGCGAGTACAAAGGGTCGATGACACCCAGTGTCAGGGTACACTTCAGGTACACCTCTTGACTAGGGGTCCGGGTCCTGGGCAGTGACACGGGTGCTATGTGAATGGGTGCGACCACGAGTCGAGGGTTTTCCACGGACCTCCCCAGTGGAGGTAGACAGGGGTGGCCAAGGAAGAGTTTCAATCGTAGACCCTCGTCAAAAGACGACTCTCACCATAAAGAAGGTTGTAGTCTCTGGGAAAGAGACTGCCTCTAGGGTGAAGATACAGGCTAAAAGAAGAAATCTTAAAAGTAACTACGTAAACCCGTGTACCTAACGTTTGTTTAACCTGAATTCCCTTAAAAAAAAGAAAATTTTACAAAAGATGTAAGAATAAACCTCCCAACACACACACACACTACCATTTAGGTATGTGAAAGTTTCCGGATAGGTACGTAAAAAAGAACATCATAAAAAGAAAAAATATGAAAAGAGAAAAAAAATTGACTTTATATCAACTAAATGTTACAAAGCTACTTTCACTTTCACAATCAGTGAGTCCGCACAGGTCGAAAAGGTGGGATACCTGACATCGGACGGTCCGAGGAGACAGGTACCTTAAGAGGTTCGTCCTTATGACCTCACCCAAGAGTCAGGGAAGAGGTCCTCTAGAAGGACTGGTCCCTAACTTGGACCCAGAGGACGTAACATCCGTTAAGGAAATGGTAGACTCAGTGGTCCCTTCGAGACTACAAAGTCCACCTGTCGTTTCACTAAGTCAAAATGTATATATCTATCTATCTACAAGAAAAAGTCAGCACATAAAGAACATCTTAGAAAATTACCCACTTAATTCCGGTGTTTGGCGCACCTACGGGAGACGGGGACGACAGTCCGCAAAGTGGGTTCGGCGCATTAACAGTGGTAGACGGAAGAGCGACCTCCACCCCCTCGACGGGGCGGAGGGCGCGACCCTGACGACAGACAGACACGAAGGTGTACTGCGGTCTCCTCGGTGAAGTGGGGGACGTTTGACATGGCACTCGAGCCGGGCAGACGAGGGTCGAGTGTGGAGGGTGTCTGGGGTCCCGGCTTGGACCCCGCTCGTCCTGGACGGGGCCGGGCACTGCTCGAACAGTAGGTGTTCCCCGTTACTCCGTGTGCACCTCTTTCTTCTATCTTCTCCTCCCGTTCTCGAAACATGTGCCCTTTACGGTTCAGAATACCGTTGAGGTTCCTTCCCCATCGTAAAACTTTGCTCCAGGGTACCCTCTCCCACTGTAAATTCGACCAGCAACCTTGTCCTCAGCCTAAAGTCAGCCATCTCTACACCCCTTCCTGGTCTGCCAGGCCTAGTGTCGTTCGAGTCTCTTTTCGTGAACCTCCCGTCGAAAGGGTCCACACGACCTCAGTCTAATGTCTACAGGCCCGCTCGACTAGTGGGGCACGACCGGTCCGGAGACGAGAACGCGAGTCCCGGAAACTCTACCTCCTTTGCGACCGGCACCGCACTTCTGAGTGACTCCACTAGGCAAATGTTTCAGGTCGTGTGTTGTCTGCAAGGTGTCTACTTCCGAGGAGAATAGAAGGGTGTCAGCAGCCATTGAAACACTCGATTCGTAAGGGATGTTGACTCCTTTGACTTCCTCTCTCTGGAGACCTTTTAACGAGTTCCGGCGCAAAGAGTATGGGTACTTTTGTTTCGTCCTGGGCACGGAGGGACTAAACGAGTGAAAACAAAGGAGATGAAAAGTACCTGTGCTTAAACCCGTTTGAGGCCCTCTCTCGCCTCCTGTCTCCTCGGACCCCACGACGTCAGGTACCCCAGGGTTTCTCAGCCTGCGTTGAGTCGTTAATTTGTCGTTGTAAAATTGAACCGAGGAAGATGACAAAACGTAACGGAGGTACCTACTCCTCTCCGGACCTGAGAGAAGACAGTTGTAGTCGTCCTAGACTAGGGAGCCGATGTCTCCTTTCTCTTCGACCGTCGACCGGGGTCGAGAGCTCGAACAGGTGACGTCTCGACTGCCCCAACATCTGTCACTGACCCCCAAGGGACGACGACCACAGGGTCCTCACCCCGTGAGAAGAGGACTGTCGTAGTCGATCTCCGTCTGACTCTTTACGACGCCGAACAGTCCTCGAACTCAGAGCTCGCACGTGATAAGAGGACGACCTCTCCCCGCGAGACAAGGGTCTTTACGCACATTTGGACCCCGTCGCTAGTAGAAGCCCTTCCTCAGAGACCCGGTTTTCATTCATCTCAGACTACAGTCTACTGAAGGGACCTTGTCGTAGATTCATCAAGGTTGGATGTCTCAATATCAAATGTGACTGCGTATGAACCAACATTACCAGAATGGACACTCACACGGAGATTCTTACCAACTTAAAACGTAATATGGTAGACTGGTGTCTCTTCTCTTTCACATTAAGATGACACAGAAGTCTCTTCAATAATTGATAGAATAACAACGTTCGTAGTGAGTACTATGAAGTCTGTTCTCGTGCATAGCTACCTGTTTAAGTTGCAGGTCGTGACCGACTTTGCCGGAAACCCGAGGGGTGAATTTGAGACACACGGACTCCGAGCGGTAGTTCTATTTATCTGTTCTTTTTTACTAATGTCCTCATAGTTTATCCACCACCCTAACTACTTGTTCAGTGTTCAGTCTTTAGTGACTCCGGTAGACCTGTCTCTTTGCGGTGACGTCGACGGCACTCGTCGGACGGACCCAGGGGAGGAGCGGTACTGCAGAAGAGAAGTGGACTCATCTGTCGGTCGGTAGGTTTGTGTCTGACTGTTGCCGGGCTCAATCGTCGCACCTGGTAGATGGGTAAGTTCCAGTTCCGACGGTCACAAAGGAGACTGAGATAAACGTTGAATCCTTTTTTTCTAGAAAAGACGTTGTGAAGAAAAATTTTTAAGTAGCTCATGATTTTACAGAGGTGCGAAGTTACAAACATTCTTTTCGTCTTCACTGCGTAACTAAGACCTTAGTTGTTTTCCTCTCCGGTGTAAAATCTTTATTTCGTAAAGTCGTTTTCCTTCTGAAGAATAAATCAACATTCGTGTCAAAACTTTTTGTGTTTTTCGTAAACTTCATGTGTATCTCGGTCGAGGATCCAATATTCTCTTACACTGTCCGAGTAAATATTTCATCCCTCTTTAGACTCCGGGGAATAGTCTCCGTCGCTCGAATATACGGGGTTTAGGTCGTCGCAAAACCCGCAGAGAGACGATTTGCGGTCTCTTATCCCTTCGAAAAGGCGTGGTGGTTTCGTCCCGAGTCGTGAAGACCCTTGTTCGAACAACCAAACTACAGTTACATGTCTTCTTGCAAACTACTCGGACGAGACTTCGTAGGCTCTTAAGATGTCTTTTCAATACTTTCCCTGGTTTTCTCGCGTAGAGGGACTTGTGAGTGGGGAAGTGTGGGTGGCAATGATAAGAGATCTCTACTGGGTCTATAACTTGTCAAGGTTCCGGGAACCTCACTACTCTATACAACTGTGCTTCTGTGGAAAAAGACAGGTTATAGTAACTTGAGTATCAAATTCTTTCGAGTAGGTTGAGGTGAGTACTTCCTTTTTTGGAAGTTTTACCTTTTAAATACTAAATCAAACTAACTAAAAGACTATAGTTTGCACTAATAAGACTCTAGTGTCTAGCCGAGGGGGCACTCGTCTAACCCAGGTCTTGGGTCCGAAAACCAAAGTTTCGGGTAGAAGGGAGACCAAACGAGAGGAGGGGTGGGGGGTGGATGTGTGTGGTCCTCGCACCCTGTGTGACCGGTGAGACACGACTCTACTTAGTTCGAAAGAAAAGAATGTCAACAGTGGTAGTCGGTTACAGGTAAAGGATTAAAGAGACGAACGGAGGACTAGATCTTTCATGTCGGGAACCAACAGGACCGTTGCCACAGACAGACTTCTCCACGAGGGTCCGGGCCTTCGAAGTAAAGTATTTGGTGGAGTATTCTGTGAAAGATCTTCTCGCCGAGAACGGTCTCAGGAGTCTCACTCCGTGTGTTCGCAGACGAGACCCCGCTGCACGTTCCCCGCACTTCCCGACCCTCGGTCCTGGGGTCGTGGTGGACGTCCAGAGTCCGAAGGGGGCAGGTGGGAGGGCCGTCACCGGTTCCCCAGGGACTCCTTCTACGGAGGACTTGGGCGTCCGGAACGACTTGGGCTTCCTCCTTTAGGAAAGAGAGACCTGAAGGTGAAGGGAGGACAATGGACTCCACAGACTTCATCTGGAGGGTAGGGGCCCCTGTCGTCCCGGAGTGAGGACATTCAGAAGGTTGTCCCCGTGGTCCCTCCGTTCTCCCTCTACCTCTCTAACGGACACGTTACCCACAGAGTGTCCGAAACAGTGAAGTTCTGCGACACTGTCTTAGAGTCCTGTGTCTATCCTCTGATCTCGACTCGTGTGCCTCTCATTTGTGTAGGTCCGTCCCTCGGAGTGCACCCCGGTCTACGTTTGCCTGCGGAAGTCTCTCTGGGACTCCACGGGGCACCGGTCCAGGTAAAAGGTAGACTTCTCCACTCCCCGCACTTAACGACCCGGGTCCCGGTGGCCCCTCTGCGGGGGCGTTTTCTTCCTTCGTCTCGGAGGGTACGGTTCAAACCCAGAGGAACAGAAGTCTTGCAGGGTCGAGACAAAAACGAACTTTATTTTACGAGGTTCTACCGAACTATTCGTCTAGCACAGAACCCCCGGCGTCGAGAACTTTGGAGCCCCGAGGATCCCCTTTCCCAGTGGAGGTTTTTTTCGGTCTTCGAGAGTATCGAGGGCACCAGTGTGCATCCAACCTATTTCCCCCACGCTCGTCAAGGAGCCCTCTGGACCCGGTAGTACTTCGTCCGGTCAAAACTTGTTTTGTGTCAGGCGCATTCTGAGTCGGCACAAGGCTCCCGGCGGAGCGGGCCGCAAGGAGGGGTTCGGGAGTGACAAAGGGTCCGTCTCGACGGAGTCGAGGAGAGTGTTCCTCCTCCTCCTCCGGCCCGGGAGTGTCCGCCTCCTCTTCCTCCTCCGGCCCGAGAGTGCGCCTCCTCCTCCTCCTCCGGCGGCCCGGGAGTGTCCGCCGCTTCCTCCTTCTCCGGCGGTCCGGGAGTCTCCGCCGCCTCCTCCTTCTCCGGCGGCCCGAGAGTGTCCGCCTCCTTCTCCTCCGGCGGCCCGGGAGTCTCCGCCTCCTCCTCCTCCTCCGGCGGTCCGGGAGTCTCCGCCGCCTCCTCCTTCTCCGGCGGCCCGAGAGTGTCCGCCTCCTTCTCCTCCGGCGGCCCGGGAGTCTCCGCCTCCTCCTCCTCCGGCGGCCCGGGAGTGTCCGTCGCCTCCTCCTCCGGCGGCCCGGGAGTCTCCGCCTCCTCCTCCTCCGGCGGCCCGGGAGTCTCCGTCGCCTCCTCCTCCGGCGGCCCGGGAGTCTCCGTCGCCTCCTCCTCCTCCGGTCCGAGAGTGTGCCTCCTCCTCCTCCTCCGGCGGCCCGGGAGTCTCCGTCTCCTCCTCCTCCTCCTCCGGCGGCCTGGGAGTGTCCGCCTCCTCCTCCTCCGGCGGCCCGGGAGTCTCCGCCTCCTCCGGCCCGAGAGTGTGCCTCCTCCTCCTCCTCCGGCGGCCCGAGTGTGTCCGCCTCCTTCTCCTCCGGCGGCCCGGGAGTCTCCGCCTCCTCCGGCCCGAGAGTGTGCCTCCTCCTCCTCCTCCGACGGCCCGGGAGTGTCCCTCTCCTCCGCCTCCGGCGGCCCGGGAGTGTCCGCCGCCTCCTCCTCCTCCGGCGGCCCGGGAGTGTCCGCCTCCTTCTCCTCCGGCCCGAGAGTGTGCCTCCTCCTCCTCCTCCGGCGGCCCGGGAGTCTCCGCCTCCTCCTCCTCCGGCCCGAGAGTGTGCCTCCTCCTCCTCCTCCTCCGGCGGCCTGGGAGTGTCCGCCTCCTCCTCCTCCTCCGGCGGCCCGGGAGTGTCCGCCTCCTCCTCCTTCTCCGGCGGCCCGAGTGTGTCCGCCTCCTTCTCCTCCGGCGGCCCGGGAGTGTCCCCCTCCTCCTCCTCCGGCGGCCCGGGAGTCTCCGCCTCTTCCTCCTTCTCCGGCGGCCTGGGAGTCTCCGCCTCCTCCTCCTCCTCCGGCGGCCCGGGAGTGTCCGCCTCCTTCTCCTCCGGCGGCCCGGGAGTCTCCGCCTCCTCCTCCTCCGGCCCGAGAGTGTGCCTCCTCCTCCTCCTCCTCCGGCGGCCTGGGAGTGTCCGCCTCCTCCTCCTCCTCCGGCGGCCCGGGAGTGTCCGCCTCTTCCTCCTTCTCCGGCGGCCCGAGTGTGTCCGCCTCCTTCTCCTCCGGCGGCCCGGGAGTGTCCCTCTCCTCCTCCTCCGGCGGCCCGGGAGTCTCCGCCTCTTCCTCCTTCTCCGGCGGCCTGGGAGTCTCCGCCTCCTCCTCCTCCTCCGACGGCCCGGGAGTGTCCGCCTCCTTCTCCTCCGGCGGCCCGGGAGTCTCCGCCTCCTCCGGCCCGAGAGTGCGCCTCCTCCTCCTCCTCCGACGGCCCGGGAGTGTCCCTCTCCTCCGCCTCCGGCGGCCCGGGAGTGTCCGCCGCCTCCTCCTCCTCCGGCGGCCCGGGAGTGTCCGCCTCCTTCTCCTCCGGCCCGAGAGTGTGCCTCCTCCTCCTCCTCCGGCGGCCCGGGAGTCTCCGCCTCTTCCTCCTCCGGCCCGAGAGTGTGCCTCTTCCTTTTCCTCCGACGGCCCGGGAAGTGCCCCTCGCTACGGGCCCGCGTCCGCGAGCTCGGACCGGTCGCCCTCTCCTGAGAAGGCCTCGGTCCCTCTCACCTACCACCGGGAGGGGACCCAGTGTGTGGTCTTAGTAGACTCTTCGAAAGGCTCTGTGCGGGTCTGGACACCGGGTCCGTCTGCCCAGACTGTCTTGTGGGCCCGCCCGGGACCCCGGGCGCCTGCGAATCTTCCGAGGCCCACCAAGATTGCGCACCGGGTCTGTGCCTAGGGACGCCTCCTGGGACGCGGTCTGAACTGTCTATGAAATATTTGGGTAAGTGACCTTCTTCCTAGGGTAATGTGACGGTTGAGAAACACAGAAGGACTACTGGTTGCTCTGTTTTCCCACTCTACTTTAAAAAGATTAACGTGTAGTTAGCCTGAAGAGTTTGAAGTAAAGTGTCGAGACAGAAGTTTTTCGTCGTTCGTAACGTAATTTGGATGTTGTGTGGACCGGCTATGTCTCCCAGTGAGAGTCACCGTCGAAGGGCGGGAGCCCTTACACCACTGGAGGACCACTGGTCACTGTGCACAGGAGCACCTCAGTCGGTCACAGTGCTCTCCCCTCGCCGACTCTCGTCGGTGGGGCTCGGGGAGCTGCACTCTAAATTGGGGGTGACAGAACGGGGAGCCTTCACTCCTACGACGGGTGTCTAAGGAACCCCTGTCTCAAACCCCTGGAAGTAGGTCCCGTAGCGTCTTCCTGTTCGTGAGTCCGGGGACACAAAGACGTTCCTCCCCACCCCGATCGTCTGCCTTCCCTTCGGCACGACCCCCGTAGACCCCCACAGGAACCCGGAGTCGACCCTGCTCACCCCGTCCCGGCGACACGACCCGAGGTACTTCGTCCCGGGACGGGTCCAAGTGTTGTGGCCCTTTAACGTCTCGACCCAAGGCAACCCGGGCTTCGGCACTGGAACCCCTAAGTGGACCAGTCGACTTAATCACCTGTCGACTTCACGGAAAACAAACAAACAAAGAGTAAACAATTTTTTGTTTCCCTTTAAGTGTTTGACGATCATAGTACTCTGGTTGGACCCGGGACCTACACGTCTCTCCGTGGTCGGGACCTCTACTCGAGGCTAGCCGGCGTTGTTCCTGTGCCCGGAGGTTCAAGTGACAGTCCTACCATCGCGTCGAGACCACCCTTGAACCCAGTGGACCGACTTGGCCTCGGGTCCGACCAGGGACTCTGCCACACTACGTCCGACGAGGACACCGGAGGCTCTGTCGCGGGGGGCGGGGTTGCGACAGCGTAAACCCGACCCTCGGACAGCGCCCGGCCCCCGTCTCTACACCACTCGTCGGTCGACCGGAACCGACCCTTTGACTTTATAATTAGTGAGGCGTTTGACGGTCGGACAAGGGTCCACGCAAGGAACTGTCACGAACAAGGGTATTCCGGGCTCGTGAGGTCCGACCGACCTTGGGTGACGACCACGTGGTCCGTCCTGGTGTCTCCCCGAAAGGGACGACACGACCCGCCCCTCGCACACACGTAAAGACGGGGGTGAGTCGTAGAGGTCCCTCCACGAGTGGAGGATTCGTACTGCGATGGGTGACACTCGGCAGGTCTCGCTCATTCTCTTTTACCAATTATTTTGCGTACGGTCCTTTTTCTTTCGTTTAATCCCCGACGACAGACCCGACCCTCCCGAAGAGACTGAAGTCCTTTTTATCTTGTTCTACCACTAAAAAAGAGTCGGGCTTCCTGCAGTATGGGTCTCGTGGTGGTCGAAAGGACAAGATCGTTCACAGAGGACCTGTGGAAAAATTATCAGGCTAAGAGTACGACTGTTCGGTGGTCACGGTGAGACATCTATCTAAGAGGTAAAGAAACCGTCTTGACTGAAATTTTACGACTACACGGGACTACGGCCACCCCACCCTCATGCCAACTATAGTAAAAAGATGGTATTCGTGTCAAACCCCCAAGAGTGAAACTTACCGAGTTCTTCGACACGCAATTGTTACTCAGTGAATCCTCCATATCAGCGATGTTCGGTCGTCAGTCTCGGCTCCGGACCGGGAAGGGTTGGTCCACTTTCCAAACTACTTGTTTACCCGTCACTAGAAAAAAGAGGACTTGGTCCCTTCCCCGTTCCCTTCTGTGTTCCTCCGGTTCTTGTCTCTTAAAACAGTCAATTCTGAGAAAGAGTTTGAACGCTCGCCTTTTCCAAAAAGACTTCTCAAGGTTCGTACAAAAACGTTCTGTAATTTTTTCTTCTTTCCAATTCAGATTTTTAACATCTAACCGGGTTATAAGGGACTTGAGGTACGTAACGAACACCATAAAAACTTTTTTCTTTCCTTAAAACGAAACTTTTACAGTATGAGGTTTCTTCAAAAACAGTCAATAAACATCCCCTCAACTGAGGACAAACCAACTCACCTACTAGACTCAGAAGGGAATTTCTACAAAGTTTGACAAGGTTAGAGAGAGGGACAAACAAAAAAAAAAAGCAGGTTTGTTATCTTCAAGTCAAGTCAAGTCAGTGAGTCAGAACAGGCTGAGAAACGTTGGGGTCCTTAGCGTCGTGCGGTCCGGAGATCCAGGTAGTGGTTGAGGACCTCAAGTGAGTCTGAGCGTAGGTAGCTCAGTCACTACGGTAGGTCGGTAGAGTAGGAGCCAGCAGGGGAAGAGGAGGACGGGGGTTAGGGAGGGTGGTAGTCTCAGAAAAGGTCACTCAGTTGAGAAACGTACTCCACCGGTTTCATGATCTCAAAGTCGAAATCGCAGTCAGGAAGGTTTCTTTAGGGTCCCGACTAGAGGAAGTCTTACCTGACCAACCTAGAGGAACGTCAGGTTCCCTGAGAGTTCTCAGAAGAGGTTGTGGTGTCAAGTTTTCGTAGTTAAGAAGCCGCGAGTCGGAAGAAGTGTCAGGTTGAGAGTGTAGGTATGTACTGGTGTCCTTTTTGGTATCGGAACTGATCTGCCTGGAATCAGCCGTTTCATTACAGAGACGAAAACTTATACGATAGATCCAACCAGTATTGAAAGGAAGGTTCCTCATTCGCAGAAAAGTAAAGTACCGTCGTCAGTGGTAGACGTCACTAAAACCTCGGGTTTTTATATTTCAGACTGTGACAAAGGTGACAAAGGGGTAGATAAAGGGTACTCCACTACCCTGACCTACGGTACTAGAAGCAAAAGACTTACAACTCGAAATTCGGTTGAAAAAGTGAGAGGTCAAAGTGAAAGTAGTTCTCACTTTATCTTCTGGATGGTCATTTAGTCCAACCGTCCCTTCTATAAAAGTATATTTACCTCTTTATTATTAATATTTTTACAATTCGGTGATTCCGGGTACGGTCTGGAGGAGAGGAGATTTCTAGACGGGTACTTCGAAGGCTGTTCCTCGGTCGGAATCCCACTGAACCTCGAACTCTCTTCCCAACGGTAGTTGTTGACAGGACCTTTTCCGTGAGACACAGAGACATAAGAAGGAGGAGTTTACCGGGCCGAGGGAGGGTGGGAACTCCCCACGAGTCTCTTCTCTCCTACCTGACAACACAGGGGGAAACAAAGGAACCGCAGCCCCTGTGAGGACCGTGGGTCCGGACGCTCGACGCCGTCAAGATTGCCCCCTCGGACGGTCTTCGCCTTCCTTGGTTGGACGGCTTCGAGGGTCCGAAAACTACTCCCTCCCTCTGTCGACGTACACACTCCGCGACTACACCGCCGACGCTAACACTCGTGTCTGCACTGGCGGTGAGGTGGACGCGGCGGAGAAGACCTCACTCCCGCCGAGGGACGAGAGGTCGACCTCGCGCTACGAGTCGCAGACTGACCTGACACCTCCTAGACCAGATTGAGAAGCGAGCTCTGACCCTCTTTGATTCTCCGGTTCCTAAAGTGTCCCGTCCGGTCACCAGGTACGCTCACCCGACGAGTCTATCGGGACTACGTGCCCCGGTGCCTCTGCGTTCCCGACGAAGGTCTCGACGGGTGCCCTGGGCACTCAAGCCTTGGACTTACCTGTGCGTCCCGGCGTGACTGCAGCGACAGCAGTCCCAGACTCGCGAGCGCCTGTGACCATAGACACACCCCGGGCGTTGGGCCGGGACGACTGTCCCTCCTGGCCAGGGGGTGCACGGGGCTCGTGTCGTGGGAACGTGTGACGCCCACAAGTCACTCCCAGTACCCTTGTGTGCGCCCCGGAGGGATCTCGTTTCCGTCCACTCCCTGTCACCCGCCTCTAGGACATCGCACTCAGGCAAAGGGAGACTGCAGGAGACGACAGCAGGACCACCCTTCCCTATGAGGGGTCAGACTCGGCCGTAGTGTCGTCACTGAGACTAGAGAGCCGGGCCGGGTAAAAGGGGCACCAGCAGGACCAGGTAGCACGCAAGCACTACCCGGTACCTGGACTCACCCACCCTCGTCCTCACAGTGCTCACGACCACTCGTCTCGGTGGGGTGCCCGGTCCGAGGCGGTCCGCCCCCCCGTCGTCGGAAGACGGTCGTCGAGCTCTCGGACCGCAGTGGGGAGGTAGACGAGAGACGTCGAGGGTCCCGCCTCCCCGGGGTGGGAGGCTTGGGCGAGGGGACAGGAAGCCGGACTACCGTCGTCACAGGTTATCCTCGCCCAACACGAGGGTCCGGACTGGTCATCCACGGGGACAAATCGTACGCCACCGGGTCGGACCGAGGGTGTCGACGGACAGGAACCTATGCGGGCGGACACACCTGAACCGTCGGGGCGGTCCAGTTCGAACCGTGTCGTCTCCGGGGTGCCGGGAGACGAGGGACGGGGAGAGGACCGTCGCCCGGTCCACACGGGTGCTGGTGGGTTTTACGGAGTAGAATGACGGTTGGCGTGTGGCCCGGGACGGGAACCCTTTGAACTCAGAACCCCGGTGTCCTGGGGTAGACAAGAGTAGGTCCAGAGACGTGTGTCTCGTAATGACCTTCTGTCAGCCGCCCGCATCGTTCACGTCGATGTTACGGGGTTTTATGTCGGAGGCTATCAGTGTGACTCCGGACAGAGACGAAACTCCTGACTCCGTCCACCTTCGAATAAATTTTCTTGCGCCGGAGGTCGTTTCGGTGGAGGTTATCCCGGACGAGGGCCGTGGATGAGAGTAGTGCCGGGGCCGGACGGCGGGGACTTTCGACGAACTTTCTTTCCGGGAGCCGAACTGAGGGAGTCGTCGAACACCTCTTGCGGGACCTACTTAGGTACAAATTGAAATGAACCATTACTTGCAGGTAAAGGGAGGACGACGACTTTATAAGCAGTGTATTTATTTCTTTTATCGTTCCATATTTTCCCCCTGATAACCGTCTGGGGTTTCCTTTCCTACCTATTCTCAACAACTTCTTAGACCGATTGGGGACTGGGGTCTAGGGGGTCGACCTGAAGGTTCTGGGGTCCTGGGGACGGGGGGTTACGGGTAAGGACGGGTCGGGGGAGGGGGGTTGTCTAGATATATAGTCTTCGGTCCTAATCTGAAAGAGTCTTGGTCATTAATCTTTACTTGAGGGATAGTTTAGAAGGAAAACACTACTCCCTTGTGACTTGCCTTACAAAAGTCTTCATAAAATCTTATTGGGACCCCGTACAATTTCGAAATTTTTTTTTAGGTGCGGGTGGTATTCAAAAACGGGGGGGAGAATAATATTTGTTGGGGTTCGTAGAAATGAAAGGTTGCACGTTTCTAATCTTTTGGTGGTCCTTTACCTTTTAGGGTGTCTCTCCTCCGCTCTAATGACGACAGGGATTACACCCGGACACGCCTGAAGGTCCTGAACGAGGTAGAAAATAAAGAAGTGTCATCTTTGCAAACTCGTCAACATCAAGACCGGTTTTTTTTTTTTTTTTCGTTTACTTTGGGAGGTTAAGTTCATCTTCAAGGAGGCCCCAGACATGTTTAGTATAATCTTTCGTCGAAAATACATAGATCTTATTAATGTGAACTAAACTTCCTCAAACAAAAAACAATTCGATTGAAATCGTAGGTGCGATTACCCCTCGTCTACATGTGCGTAGGGTCCTGCGCGGTGTGGAGACGAGTGGGTCTTTACACACACGCAAGTGTGCCTACCTCGGCCCCGGAGGGGGGCGAGCTCCTGGGGAGCAAAGACATTCGGGAGTGACCGACCAGGACCAGTCGACAGGTGGGGTGGTAGTGCGGTCCTGTCGGTCTCGGGGGCCACGAAGACTCGCTGGGAGCCCGAGGAAATTAGGGTCGACACATCTCACTGGATTCTCTTACTCCCGACCCCGCGATTCCCCAAAGTAGAGAGTCTCTCCCAAGTCAGGGACCCTCTCTTCCACACTTTTCGTAAGAGGAGGGAAGTACACTTGGACAGAGGAGACGTTTGGACGACGGAAAGAAAGGGTCTCACGAGCGTCTCAGAGACATATTTATCTTTTTTATTTTTGGATTCTGTCTCCGTAAAAACTTTACGTTCGAGTTCTGTCCGAGTAAAGGTCACCTGAAGAGTCCCAACTACAACCCCAGACGTCCGGCGTCCCGCGGGGAGTGGACGGCAGTCCTCCCGGACTGAGCTCAAGAGGGACTCTTGCGCTCCTCACGCCTATAACGAGGGGTCCAGTCTGAGCCCTCGGGGGTTGACGGAGGGACTTTGAGCCTCGGGGTCCGCGTCGGGGTCACCCCAAGTCTCTCGGGGCCCGGCCGGACCACCAGACGGAGCGGGGTGGAGTCGGGACCGTCCGTCGACACCGGGGTCTAGGAACCGTCCCGGGCCGACCACCCGCTCCCACGAAAGACCTACACACGCGTCGAGTCGTCGAACTCCAAAGAAAGACATTACTCCTCCCCCCCAACATCGTCCCGTGTTACACCCACACGTGTATACACACGCCGTACACCCACACGCGATGCACACCCACGTATACATGTGCACACGTACGTAAACCCCCACAAGACGTACACACACGGACACACACGTCCGCACGCACACACACGTTCATACCAACACACACTCACATAGACACGAAGTACACACACGTACAGACACACGCACACACCCGTACACGCACACACACACACAAACACACGTTGCAGATCCGCCCCGTCGACGAGGACCACTCTCCACGGAGGACATAGGTCGTACAAAGTAAAACCTTTCAAGTCGTTGCCCGAGAAGGGGACACACACAAATAGAAAAGACACATCTGTTCACAGGGTTTACCCTAATTTACTTCTCCTTTTACTTTGTGGAACGGTCGTAATCAGTCGTAGGGGATAAAAACAGAAAGAAAAGGGGAGATAGAGAGACGGAGAGTAGAGAGACAGAGAGAGAGAGAGAGAGAGAGACAGAGAAAAAGAGAAAAATTTGTCCCTCTCTCCGTCGTATTACTATGGCTTTCTCGAAGACGGAGGTCCTCCGGTCTTCCTGAAAACGTCTTTTCTTTCGACACTAAAGAACAGGAGGACGATACTCCTGGACCCACTCGAACCGAGAGGAGGACCACCTCTTCGGGGGTCGGGCGTCGGAGGCCCCAGTCGAGGGAAGTGTCCGGTGAAGGACCTTCTGACGGTCCGTGGCCCTGTGTAGTTTCGGGATTAATTTGGGCAAGAAATTAACACAGAAAAACGAAGTAATGAAAGGGAAGGGGAAACTACTTCCGACGTGGAGAGACAACGGGGGTTTAATAGGGAAAAGAAGTAAAACGTCTCCTCGACTTGGAACGAGTGACCCTACGACCTCACCCCAGGGGGAGGAAAAAGGGGGACGTTCAACCCCTGTGTCGGGGAGCGGACGGGTGGGGGAGGGGTCTCGTCCGGTTGTCAACTTCCCTATAAGTGTGGAAAGGGGGGGAGGGGTGAGAAGATAAGAATACTTCAAAGGTAACTAATAACAGGATTTTAAGGAACCAGGTCAGTATCTATTTTCCTATTACTGAAGTTTCCCTTCTCAATTCTCAAATTGGGGTTCGATTCTCTCACCTGTTGATCTATTAACTCCCGTTATTGGGCCGCGTCTGAACGAAAGTTTCCCAACGGTCCGACTTGAGAGGCCACCGAAATTAAAATAATCGTAAACATCGGCGACTGAACTCTTCTGCCAGACCTCAGTAATGCTCAAAGTTTCGAGGTCCATTGTGAGGCGGCCGGCCCTTGGACTGTAGTTAAACCCGGACTCCGAGGGCGTGTCCTGACGCTGACGACGAGGGGCGTTTGAGTCGGTCTGGTGTCCGGGTCGCAGGCCCCCGCCCCTCTAGTTTCCAGGGGCCCGGGGGGAGGTCCCGCCGTTAGTTCTCAGTCTAATGTCCTTCTGTGTCCTTCTCGCGCCCCAGCAGGTCCGACCCTTCGGCAGGAGAAGGCGCCGAGGCCCGCCCGAGACGTCTGCGACTCCCAGGGTGAAGGGCCCTCGGTCTAGGTGCCGCCCTCGCCCCCTCGTAGTAGGCTGGAGTCCCCGGAGCCCTCACCCCCGGGAGGCTCGGGGGGTGTGGGTGAGGGGGAGGTTCCGACCCAGAGACCCGCAGGAACGTAGGAGCCTCTGCGGGGCACAGGTACTGCTGGTCCGGCTGAGAACATACTTCTCTCCTCTCGCAAGACTTTTCGCTCCGCTGCGGGGCTTTAACGGTCGAGTGACCTTGTTTGCCTCGTGCTCTCCGGGCCGAGACTGGGGGTGTCCCCCACCGACCCCGCCCCCGTCTGGTCCGGACGCTTCTCTTTCGCCTTTAGGGGGACCCTGGGGGGTCTCGGCAGGACGACCGGACCCCCGGAGGAAGGACGGGACGTGGGGCGCCGGAAGTCATTTGGGGTCTACCTCCGCGGAGGAGAGGCCCACGGACACTCGGGAAACCCTGGACACGGCTGGGTGGTACGGTCGGCGGGCGAGGCAGAGGTAGAGGTCCGGTCTCCCCGGCACTGTCCCACTCCGAAGGACCCGTACCGAAGCCCGACGGGGAGCCCGGTAGTCTTCCCATCGTCTTCGGGGACTCTACCGGGGGCGGACGTCTCGACGTCGACTCCCCGTCCGGAGAACGAGACTGGGGACCCCGGTTCCGACCCCGGTGTCTCCACCACTCTTGTGGAAGGGTCACTCCGCCGGTCGTCCGGGGTCGAAACGGGCGGGAGAGAGGGGGATGTCTCGGGGGGCTCCGGGGTCTCCCGGTCGTTGACGGGTTGGTGGCTCCGGCCGTGTCGTGGACGACGACTCATGTCTCGTACACGGGGCCCACACGTCTCGGGGCTCCCGGGGGGTGACGTCGGACGGGTGGATGTTTGGAGAGTCCTTCGTGTGCATCACTGATGGGAGCGACTTCCTGGTGGTCCAGGGCGGTTCCTTGACATATGAACCCGGGGTCCACCTTCTTGTCCCACTCCCCGTCCATCCGTCTTCACTCGACCCCAAGGGGGGTGAGGAGACGTCATGGGGGGTACACCGTAGGTGCGGAGCGTCTCGCGGACGGTACCCGACGCCCCGTCGCTCACTCCGGCCCCGACCGGCCGACACCGGGCGCCGGGTCGGAGAAAATAGTGAGCCGGGGGTCCCCGTAGAGGAGCCACCGTGTGGGAGGCTTAGTACGGTCGTCGCCACGAGGTGGGAGGGAAACGAAACCCAACCAAGAACCTTTTGACTACTTAAAAGTCGTGTCGGACCATCGTCTTTTAGTATGTATAATAAAGAGGGTCCTAGGTTGTAATTTTTTTTTAGTAGGAGAGTAAATCTGTAATTTGTGACGTCGGATGTGTGACGACATCTTTTCTCTTTGGTTGGGCCTCCACGGTCCTTGTGGGAGGCACACCGGGGTGGAAGGACGGGTCCTCGGGACACCTGTCGAGGCTAAGAGAGTGGGTCTTGGGACCAGTCACTCTCCACGGACCCCAGTGCCGGAGGTCCCACTTCGACCCCCGACCCCTGCACTCGCAGCAGTTCCAGACTCTAAGCACTGTACCCTAGGGTCCACAGAGGCAAATCTGTGCACACACCAATCTTGCTTGGGTGTGAACCTTCCGTCTGTCGATGCACAAGTCCAGGTCTGGGCCGGCAAGTGACCGGTCGAACCTGTGCAGGGCACGGAGGATCCAGGAGGTGCACGGGTCCCTGCTCACTGTCCCAGGGACTCTCCGCCTGCGGACGGAACACACGCCCAGACCCACTTACCAACTTACGGTAGGAACGGGAGTCCCTCGAACCCCAGGTCTCGAGACCCGTCTCCGAAGGAGACGACCCGTCCACCCCTGAGCCCACACCTGTGCCCGTAGGTCCTCCCGGGTGCCGCTCCGGGGTACCCCGGGGACGTCAGGTCCCAGTGTCGGCATCGACCCCGAAAAGAAAAGAAACGTGAAATTCCCAGCTTCTGTTTGTCGACTACCAGGGCGCCGGGACGCACCGTGATCGTCATTTCTCGGGCGACGGTTCCGTCCTGTGCGTTCTCTGATCCCAAGGTAGGGGCCCAGCCCTTCTAGGGGACCTCCTCCCGCGCCGTCGGGTGAGGTCGTAAGAACGGACCTCTTAGGGTGCCTGTCTTCTCGGACCTCCCGATGTCAGGTACCCCAGCCTTTCTCAGCCTGTGCTGACTTCGCCGAAGCGCACCCCGGGACCCCAACTACGAAATCTCCCTCAGGAGGACGAGACTTTACTCCCACTTCTCCCCGACGACTCACGTCCGTCTCTCCGCCGGGGATTCCTTGTAGTGGGGGTCGCGACTCAGAGGGTCTCTGACCGCAGGGGCGGGGAAAGATTGTCCGTCTTTCAGTGAGACTCCCGACTTGAAAGGTCTCAGGGGTCCCCGCCCCGCCGCACCCCCCCACGACCGGACCACTCACCGCCCCGTCTGGGTCCGTTTCTCACAGACCGGCTGGTTCTCCTTCCCTCCCTCGGCCGCGTCTTGAGTCCACCTCTGAACAGTCTCGGAGTAACTGTCGGCCGACACTAGAGACAGAAGGGCGGGGTCGTCCATTGAGTCTACGAGACACTAATTAGCGTAGACCCGTCTCTAGTGCACGGAAGTGCCATAGACGTCAAACATCCCTGTCTGGTTCCAGAGACAGTCACAGGGGTGGACCCCCAGTTTCAAGTCGGGACCCGTGGAACGACAGGAAAAGCAAACGAGTTTCGACGTCTCCGTCGACGCCCGGACCTCCCCTACGAGTCGTGGTCAGTGGAAGGGGCGGACTGAGACGATTCGTAAAGTCTTCGTTTTGTACGGACTGCAAGAACCTCTTAAGGGGTCCGACCGCAGGGCCAAAATGGAGGCCTTGTTGGCATGTCTACCCGCCCCGTCCACCCCGGTAGGACCAATGTCCCGGTTTCCCGGGACTCAGTGGCCACCTGCCGTGGGTAGGGCGGGGCGTCAGTCCATTGGTCAGCTGTGTCGGGCCCCTGAAAGACGGAAAAGTATGAGAAGTGCCCCAAGAGAGCCGTTCTTATGACGTCACCCAACGGGAAGGGAGGAGGTCGCCCGGTACTAACCAGTCTTGAGAGATGACACTGGACGAGTAGAACCCACCGGGACGCACCGTACCGAGTATCGAAGTGACTCAAAACGTCCGGGAAAGCGGTGTTGTTCCGACACTAGCACCCCCCACCCCGCGTTGTCTCCTGTTCTTCGCATCTCTCGTAGTCGTTGAGCCCTCGGCACTCAGACTCGTTTGAGTCCTCTGTCACCTCCTGTCTCCTCGGACCGCCCGACGTCTGCGACCCGAACGTCTCAGTCTTTGCTAGATCGCTGACTTGTCGGGTCCCTGTCGAGGACCGACGTCCTCGGGCCGAGACTAAGAGCGACTCTTCGGGTAGCGTCGGTGACTACACGAGCAGCAGTCGTGACTCGATTGCCCCGGTCGTGAGGAACGAGACGCCCCGAGGGTAGGCAGGTACCGACCTTCTCCAGAGAGTCGGTATCAAGAGCACTAGGACCTATACCCATAACCCGAAGGGCACTGTAGGAACTAAGCTCGGGGGTTTGAAGAGGGGTGCGGGATTCAGGACCGGTCCGGCCACGACACCGAACATCCCCGCAGGAACCCACCGCAGGATTGACCTGTCCATCGTCCGTGAGTCGTAGACGAGGGGCCGGAGCCACGGGTGGCGAGGGACGAAGTGGGAGACGGAGGGGAGGACATAGAGACCACCTTCAACGACCTTCGATGTCCGCACCTCACACACCGGGGTCAGGACTCGGCCACCACCGCACCTGTGGGGTCGCGGGAACAGGGGTTCTGAAAGGACTATCAAGAGCACCTGTGGGTAGAGTCTAGACGAAGCCCCTTCAGGTCGGATTCCGTCAACGACTTTAGTTCACACTTATAGATTGGCTGACGTCGGTACTTTGATTTTCTGCCAACGAGGAATATCCTTTTCGATACTGTTTGGATCTGTCACATAATTTTTCGTCTCTGCAGTAAAACGACTGTTTTCAGGCAGATCAGTTTCGATACAAAAAAGGACACCAGTGCACACCTACACTCTCAACCTGGTATTACTTCCGACTCGTGGCTTCTTAACTACGAAAACTTGACACCACAACCTCTTCTGAGAACTCTCAGGGAACCTGACGTTCCTCTAGTTTGGTCAGGTAAGACTTCCTTCTGTACTTATCAGTAACCTTCCTGACTGCGACTTCGACTTCGAGGTTTTCAGACCGGTGGACTACACTTTTTCACTGAGTGACCTTTTTCTGAGACTACGACCCTCCCTGACCCCCGTCCTCCTCTTCCCCTGCCGTCTCCTGCTCTACCGACCTACCGTAGTGGCTGAGCTACCTGTACTCAAACTCGTTCGAGACCCTCAACCACTACCTGTCCCTTCGAACCGTACGACGTCAGACACCCCAGAGTTTCTCAGCCTGTGCTGAATGGTTGACTTGTTGCCGTCGTTACATCGGTTCCTGTCGGAGAATCTAATGTCGTCTGAGGGTAGCCGAAGACCTTCGGGTCGGGAGTGTCTTAGACCAGGGACTGGTAGGCGTCTTCCGTGAAGGATCTCGTCTCGAGTCACTGTGACGAAGGGGTGGTTTGCTACTTTTCAAAGAGACGTTTCAGTTCCGGTCTCCTAACCCAAGGGAGCTAGGCCGGTACGGTCGAGGTGCGGTAGGGGGCGGGGTGGTTCGAAGGGCGGAGGACCCGAGGGGACCCCTCCAGGGTGTCCCCGGGTCGGGGAGGGGTCCGACGTAGAGCTAGGGTCCCTGGGGGAGGAGGAGCGCAACAGTGCACGCCCTACCCGGGTCACGGGAAAGGGATAAGGGTCGGGCCTAGGGCACCTGTTGAGGCGACTCTGGGAGTCGGACGACCACGGCACAGCAGGTGGAGACCCAACCAGAGAGTGAGCGACTCCCGAGGGTCTTCTGTTTCAGCCCCAGACGGGCAGTGGGTGTGTCGAGGACTCGGAGCCTGCCACGCACCGTGCCCCGGTGGCGAACGGCTCCGTCGACCCGACTGGAACTGCGAGGAAGTGTAAGTCACGACACCTACTTAGAACAGAGGACGGTCTCAGTACATGACGTGGGGCTTTAGGACTTTACTACCTTAAACCTCCCCCACCCCGAAATCCTCCGTTAGTCAAAATCTACGCTAGCACGCCCACCCCGGGGTACTACCCACTCAGGGAAAATTCTGTTCCTTCTCTGGGCGAGGGAGGGGCAGAGGGTACACTCCTGTGTCTTCGAGTCATCCTTTCAAGATCAGTCCTTGGGTTGAAAGGTCGTGGAACTAGAACCTGCAGGTCGGAGGTCAGGACACTCTTTTATTTGTACAACGAATTCGGGGAGTCAGTGACTCCCTCATTCGTATCGTTGTGTCCTGCCCTGACGTCGGCCGGTCCGAGGAGGAAGGTACCCTAAGAGGTCGGTTCTTGTGACCTCGCCCAACGGTAAAGGAGGAGGCCCCCTAGAAGGGTTGTGTTCTTAGCTTGGGTGCAGAGGTCGTAACGTCCGTCTAAGAAATGAACGACTCGGTGTCTCAGTCGCAAAGGGGGACCAGAGAGTCCCAACCGATCTCCCTGCCCACATGAAGTAAATGAGACAGAACTCACCCCCTTGACCCACTCTTCCCCAGAGGGTCTGGGGTGGACGAGACGGACGTGGGGACCGGTGGCCTGTCGGTAGTCGCGGAGGACCCCGGACGTCCCAGGGGGGAGGGGGGTCACGGTTGTGCGGTCGACGGACGGGACGGGACCGGTTCTGGAGCATCGACACCGGGGTGTCGGTTTCGAAACGTCGGCGAGTCCTGTCGCTCCGGCGTGCCGAGGTCCCGGCCCCCGAGGGTAGGGGGGGCGGGCGGTTCCGGTAGTCGGGAATGTTTGGTTTCGTTCAGGAAGAGACCACGAGGACTGGGAACGTCCCCCAGAGGGTCCCGGGGACGGGACCCCTTTCCGGGGGTCTGCGGGCGTCTTCCGAGACCCCTACCCGCCCCCTTCGCCATTCGAGCCCGACTCCGAAGCCCCGAGTTAAAGGGGCAAAGGACAACTGCCGTAGTAACAGAAGGATGTTGGCAACTGTGTACAACGAAAGTAGACAAAGTAAAGTTCTGTACTCGTGTGAGCGACCTTTGATACGAATTGTCGATTTGAGTTTTGTAAACCCAAAGGACAGGAGAGCTGAGAACGACCCTGCGACGTGAGAAACGACCCAACCAAAGACCCACCACCGCCGTCGTCGGACCCAAAAAGAGTCGGTGGTATAAATTGGGTCGTTTCGCGCCGAAGGACCAACCAACGGCCCCCGGGTAGACACCGAGCCCCCCGCGAAGGGCACCACCCCCACCCCTCCGACCCGAGTGCGCGGGGAAGCGTCTCCGACGTGACACAGAGGAGCGGTCGAGGGGCGGGGGTGCGACGGGCAGGCCGACCTTCTACCCGTCCACCTAAGACGGGTCCGAGCGACACAGGAACTCGAGGGACACCGGATCTGACAGACTTGTCCCTCCACTCGTACAGTCAGACCTGGGTTCCTGAGTCCCTTGTTTATCCGGACCGACGGGCCCACACCCGGAGGAGGACCGGTCCGGACCCTACCGTCCGCCGGCGACCTTCGCCCGGTCGGCGTAGACCAACCTTAACCCAAACTGTGTGTAAAGGTTTGGACTAGCGACGGGCAGTGGGCGGGGACCCGACCCCGCGTGCCAGACGTCTCCCTCGTCGGGCGGCGACTTCCTGCTCGGACCCTCGCCCGGCGGACGGACCGGTCCCCACTGACCGGACGCGAGCCGTGGGGGTCGAGGTCGTCCGAGGGGCCTCGTAGAGTCTGCAAAAAGACCCCCTCTCGTGCCGGACTAGGAGATTCAGCTCCCTCCGTGTGTGGAACGACAGATGTGTCTGAAGATTTAGGTAGAGGAGGGAAGCGGGAGGCCCCTTGCTCCACCAAATCCGGGTGGAGTGTCATCTCCTACGTCTCCGAGTCTTTGGTGTCTTGGACACGGGCTCCGGGGTGTCGAAGGTTCACTACACGACCCCAAGCTGGGGCCGGGCCGGAGGGGCAGAGTCGACGCCGGAGGGGGCAGGAGGAGGGTCGTCGGACCCCGGGTGGCAGGTGGGGGCCGACGGGGTCCCCCCAGTTCCCCGGGAAGGGAGGAGGGAGGGGACGAAGCGGATGGGTCCGGAAAAGAAGGATGACGTAAAGTCGTCCCTCCTTCGTTCGAGTGTCCGCGATCACCATTTCTTAGACGGACGTCGCGCCCTCTGTGCCCAAGTCAGGGACCCAGTCCTCCTACTGGACGTCCTCCCGCGCCGTTGGGTGAGGTCAGAAGAACGGACCTCTTAGGAGTACCTGTCTCCTCGGACCTCCCGAGACCGGGTTCCCCAGTGCTTCTGAGCCTGTGCTGACTGCACTCAGTCGTGTGTGCGTACAGCGGTAGAACTCTGACGACTCTTGAGAACGTGTGCCCTAGCCTCATCACAGGGGCGACGTCGTCCAGGACGGGGCGTCACGAGACATCTCGTCCGACTACTTCCGTCACCACCAGTCCCTCTCCCCGACGGACCCACGGAGGAGGAGGCGGGAGAGGGACACCTGGCAGAAAGCGGACCCCGCCCTGCCGAGGAGGGCCAGAAAGACCGGGGAGGTACCAGTAGAGGCAGAGGCACCTGAGACTCGACTCCGGAGTTTGTAGGGCCAACGTCCTGGTCTGAACCTTCAGTGTCCCCCGGGCTCCGGAATGTGGTCCTTCATTTGCCCGAGCCCTGGGCAGAGACCAGAAACCGCCGACCCGGAGAAATCCCGGGCCAATGACGGGAGCCGGACTTCCAGGGCGGCGGCGGCGGAGACACTCTCCTCTACCGCGGTTCCTCCCGTGCCGGGGCGGAGGCGAGCCTCCTGCGTGTCCGGAACCCCAGGGACCCCAGGGACGGCGGGGCGCGGACGCGAGTGACGTGACCCCCACCAGTGGGACGGGCCCGGGGGTCCTGGCCACGGGACCGGAGTGTGTGGGTCACCCCTTTACTGCGGGGTCGAGGCCCGGTGGGACGCCAGGGGCGCTACCCGTGAAGCGCAGAGAGTAGAACGAAGAGTGTTGTAGGACTCCGAGACGCCACGGGTCCTGACTCTGGTCCGTTGTTTGGTTTTTCCTGTCGAACTGTCAAACAGCGAATGTTTCGCCAGTAAATAGGAGTCGAGGTGAATACCGACCCTTTTACTCCGGAACTTTTCTACCTGTCCCTCTACTGTCCACCTAGGCACTAGCTACCCGCCTACCCATCTGTCCGCTATATGTCTATCCGTCTATGCACTACCCACCTGTCTGTCATCTCTCCGACGCCTGTCTACTAATTATCTATTGTCTCTCTACCTAACCCGAAGGGACCACCGAGTCTACCATTTGTTAGGTGGACGTCACACCCTCTGTACCCAAACGAGGGACCCAACCCTTCTAGGGACCTCCTCCCGTACCGTTGGGTGAGGTCATAGGAACGGACCTGGGGTACTGTCTCCTCGGACCGCCCGATGCCGGGTACCCCAGCCTTTCTCTGTGTCGACTCGCTGATTCGTGTGTCTATCTACCTCTCTTTCTACTGCCTGCCTACACCGAATAAGTTCCAGAGTCGACCGGCCACCACCCAGTCCTACACTTTGCACTAAATGGAAGGACTGAGGACTCAGGTCACACACAACAACGAAGAATGGGGTCGAGGAGCCCAAGAGGGAAGTAAGGTGACGCAACCTAAACTCTCTGCACGCTCCGAGCCAAATGTCGAGACCCCCGAGCACCCCCAGTCCGGCAGGACTACCCGTCGGGACCTGTCTGGATCGCGGGAGTATACGGTCTGTGTCGGCCGCGGCCGGCGCCCGTCTTCCACCCGTCCCCGTCAGACGTTAGGACGCGGGAACAGGGGTCAAAGGGGACGGAACCCGCGGGGACCCACTCCGGGTGGAGTTTCTCGTACAAATATCCACTTTGTTGAAGATTTGTCCCTCCACCTTAAAATACCCCGGTCCTTGTCGGGGAAAAGGGACGGGGCCCCGTGTCGCGTACGTCTTGTCTGTCCGCCTACCTCCACTTTGTCGGTTACTCCCGGGTCGCCTTGGCTCCCGGCGGGGGTCCGGCCAGGGGCGCCCCGTGTACGCGGAGGACTGGGCCGAAACCCCGACAACGACAAGTCAACGATTCATCACAGACTGAGAAGCGTTGGGGCTCCTGACACCGGGCGGCCCGAGGAGACAGGTGCCCGAAGAGGTCCGTGCACGGGAGGAGGTCCCCTAGAAGGGCTCGGGCCCTAACTCGGGTGTAGAGAGGCCCCAGGACTTGCCCGTCGAAGAAATGGTGATCGCGGTGGACCCCTCGGGGTCCCAGGTGGGTGAGGACCCCTCTGACGTCCCACGTCCGAGGGACGGAGACTCCGCTGCCCTCGGGTCGAAGAGGACGGACCGTCGACGTGCTTCATGCCCTCGCGCCGCGGCCCAGAGCTTCCGGAGGGGACAGCTTCCGGAGCGGGCCGGCGAAGGGAAGGAGGGCTCGACGTGGCCGCTCCGGGTGGGAGAAGGGCAGGACCGAGCGGTTCTTGTCCGGGAAGAACCCCCCCGAGGGACGGTTCCCCTCCGTCCGGGGAGGCAACAGAACATCTCAGCTTACGACTGTGGAAAAGAGTCCCTTTAGGTCTCAGGTCGACGAGATCCCGACCGACTTCCCACCCCACCCCTGCGGGACCACACCGTTTTCCAGTCTGGGGTCCCACCCGACCGGACCCGGTCCCGCGAGAGTCTTTTTAGTTCAAACCGACTTCGTCGAAGCCCGGACTCCTTCGGGTGCCAGGGCTCCTTTTCCCGGAGGGGTGCGGGCGGTGCGGGTGCCGTTTCGAGCGGGTCCGGTCGGAACACCAGAACCGGAGATCTTCGGCAGGACGTCACCCCCCGCCCCACCCCCCCCGAGGAGGCCCCCGGTTTCAGGCGGTCCTTCTACCGTCTGGGGAGACGGGCGGTGGGGTGGGTCGCCCGCTGGCAGAGTGTGGACGGGGGTGTGGACCGGGTCCCGAGTGTCCAGAGGGGACTGGAACCTTGTCTCCGTCCCCGTCCCGTCCCGGGGAGTTAGTGGGGAAAGACCACTGACTTAAAAGGCCGGGGTTTTAGTTCGGTGCTCCGGAACTAGTGATAGACTAAACACTTAGCTACCTAAGTACACTTTGTAAGACTAGAACTTTTTTTTTGACAGTTAAGACGGTTTTTCTGTACAAGGGAAGCCCACTCCCCTTCGGCGTCATAATAGTCGACCCTCGGCCCGGAGACCGGAGGAGAAGACACCTCGACCCCGGCAGAAGAGACCCAGAAGAACAGGCTGCTCGACCCGGTCGTGTGTCACACAAACAAGGTAAATTAAGAAGGACTGCAAAAGACTCACAACCCCACCAAGGAGCCATAACGGTTCTGTTTGAAGTGTCAAAGTCATTTAATCACACAGAACAAGGCACGAGCCCAAGGACCCACTCACAAATAGTTCTCCTGTAATCGTGTCCTCACTTCAAGTCAAGAGTGTAAAATTAAAGACCCCTGCGATTACCAAAAACGATTCTTCGGCAGCCCCTTCGTGTCCGTACAGACGACACGTCCAGTAAAGAGGAGCAGACAAGTCCCCTGTGGGAGATCGTCGACTACCACAAGTCAGCGAGTAAGGCAGGCTGAGAACCGCTGGGGTACCTGACGTCGTGCGGTCCGGAGGGACAGGTAGTGGTCGAGGGTCTCAAGTGAGTTTGGGGTACAGGTAACTCAGTCACCACGGAAGGTTGGTAGAGTAGAAGCAGAGTAGTTGTCGACAGGACTCAGTCCTGATTTCCGACCTCGGACCGCTCCCGCGAAGACTCTGGCCGTAGAGCCAGGTCCGCCTACCAGGGGCGAAGGGAGGAAGTGATGGTGGAGACAGGTGTCCTACCAAGTCGTCAAATAGTTCAGGGCTGAACCACGGACCCTCCCCGACCCGACTCCGTACGCTCACACGACCTCGCACCGGGGCAGGACCCAGGCACCGACTCACCCGTCTGGGCCTCCTCCACCCCCACTCAAGACGAGGTCCGACGACGGCGGCGGTACTGTTGCACTCCTCCACGCGGTCACGTCCCTTCTCCCTAGTCCGGACTTCTTCGACCTCCCCACCGGTCGGCCGTCCCCTGAGGACACTCCTTCCCCTCACCTTCGAGGGACACTCCACCTGTGCGTTGACCTCCGGTCGGGCGGCTGGTGGGGTAGCGGAGCGTGTCTCAAAACCCGGACTTCCAGTAACGTCGGCGCCCCCAGACTCCCAACCTTCCTGTCAGTCGGACTCTCACGGAATGTGAGAGAAGCGTCGTAGTGGATTCCCGGGGTCCGCCCCTGACCTTTGGTGTCCGGGCCTCCTGTCAATCCATCCTGTACGACGACGAGGACCGTTCTCTCCTCGCAGTCTCGACACGTCATCACCGTCTATGCCCCTCTTCCACCACTAGACCCCTCTAAAATCCTCCGTCTCGTAGTCCCGACCTACGAGCCACCCGCGTGCACTCCCTCTCCTCGAACCTGACCGGGTCCAAGGTGAGCCTCCGCCGTCTCCTGCGCCCCAGTGACGGACTGTCTCCGGTGGACCGAAGATGTTCTCTGTTTCCGCCAAGGTAAACTTACCACAATGTAACATCGGTGGACACCGGTCACCAGGTCCTACACCCCCCCTACTTCCTCCGACCACTTCTCCACCCCGACCTCCCGACCCTCCGGGACCAGGGACCTCTCTACCCGAGCCTCGACACCGACCTTTCTCCTTCTGTGGGCTGCCCCTCCCCGGGTCCTTCCCTCCACCGGTGACAATCTCCCAGTCGGGCTTCTTCCCTCGCCCCGAACACTTGTCCTCGTGCCGTCCGCGCGTGGGCCCTTCCGGGCCCTGAAGGGTCCGTCCTGCGGAGAGTGGACGACTCCGCCAAAACTCAGTCTCCCGGGTGATACCCACCTCCCCTGTCACTCTCCCGTGCGTCTCGTCCGACGTGGACGCCTGCGGAGAACTTCCTGTCACCAGTCGGAAGATCGCGGTCACGGGACTCCGAGTCTCCCGGCCCCTACTCCTGGAGCGATTTCGTAGCGGGTCCTGGACTGCAGCCCTTCCGAGTTGTCTTTGTTTAGGTCCTGGAGGGTCCACGAGGCCCCGTCGGGCGCCGGGACGGCTCGTAGGGCCCGGTGCACCGGTTGGGAAGTCTCGGCCCCTCCGAGGCTCGCGACCGTCTCTACGACTCCTGTTTACTTCTTTGTGACTGCACTTCCTTGTTCCCCTGACTAGCGTTCGGGCCCTGTTGACGGGGAAGGTCTTCGACAAATTTCCCTCGTCCTGTTTTGAAGTCACCGTCTTTTGTTCTTCCGGGTGCCTCCCGGCGGCGAGTCCTTGTGCCTGGATAAATAAATGTTTCAAAGTGTACAAAGGTCAACCTTACGACTGAAGTCCCTGAAAAAAAGGATAGATAGAAAGTGAAGGAAAAGACTTTTGTCGGAAACACACATAGACGACCTGTGAGTCCTCCGCTCTTGAAGTTTTTAGTCTTGGAGAAAGACCTAAACAAACTGATACCTACCGGAGAAGACCACTGTTCGAGGACTTTCGGGTAGAGGGACTTTTGAGGACCACCCTTACGGTCGGTATTGTCGTCGAAGATCGAGGTGAATCATTTATAATTTTCGTGGACTTCCATTTAGTCTAAGGCAAGTCAAGTCAGCGAGTCAGCACAGGCTGAGAAACGCTGGGGTACTTGGCGTCGTGCGGTCCGGAGGGACAGGTAGTGGTAGAGGGCCTCAAGTGAGTCTGAGTGCAGGTAGCTCAGCCACTACGGTGGGTCGGTAGAGTCGGAGCCAGCGGGGGAAGAGGAGGACGGGGGCTAGGGAGGGTCATCCTTCAAAACTTAATAACAAATCGAAACAACAACAAATCAACGATTCCGTCCAGGCTGAGAAACGCTGGGGCACCTGCCGTCGTGCGGTCCGGAGGGACAGGAAGTGGTCGAGGACCTCGAACGAGTTTGAGTACAGGTAGTGCAGCTACTACGGTAGGTCGGTAGAGACAGCAGGGGAGAGGAGGGCGGAAGTTAGAAAGGGTCGTAGTCCCAGAAACGGTCACTCAGCCGAGAAACGTAGTCCACCGGTTCCTTAACCTCGAAGTCGAAGTCGTAGTCGGGAAGGTCACGTATAAGCCCCAACTAAAGGACGTCCTAACTGACAAATCGAATTAAAGAAAGATTTAACTTCTCTTACTTCTACTAGCAAAAATAACTTTTATCCAAAGAGGAGGTTTGACGACCCCTACCCCGACGGATTCTGGAGTGAAAAAGCGGACACCGAACTTTTAGGGGTGGAACGGAAAGGGTGGGGAAGGGGAGGGCTCCCCCTCCTTCGTCTCGGGTGGAAAAGGGTGAGGGAAGGAGGAGGGTCTGAGACCCCCGAGGTGGGGCGGCAGGCGACGTGGGTGGGGTGGCTCTGCGGCACCTTTGTCGACAGTCGTGCCTTCCGGACCGTCGTGGTGGGTCCTCGGTCGGCCTCCCTGGGGTGAAGACCCCAGTTCCGACGGGCAACCCACCTCGGCTTACTTACACGAAGGACCCGTAAAGGTCGAGTCCGGGACGTGACTACGAAATCCTTGCGCAGGGTCTAATAGGGATGAAAGATTTCATCGTCGGAAGGAAATAAATGGGAAATAAACCAATGGAAGTCTTAACGTGATTAATTCTACCGACTACTGAAAAAGCCGAAAAAAAAAAAAAACCAATAGTGAATTCAACCACTAAATAAAGAAAATTGAAATAACCCTCATCTCAACTAACTGTTACAAGACAAGTAGTTTACTATAAATAGGCAGGACAATACCTTCGGTTCCTGGGTCCCACTTGACGGGTGTAGACGACTGGAATCACACCTTGTCTCTCCTACCTGAACCCCCAAGATCGAGTCGAACCCTCAGCCGATGCCTTGGGACCCTTCCAGAGGGAAGGAGAGACGAAACGAAAGGAGTAGAGAATTTGCTACTAATCTAATCTGGGGTAACATTCCGGAGGGGACCGACCTTCTGCGACGGTTTCTGTATAACGACCAATCAACGAGTCAGCACAGACTGAGACGTTGGGGTGCCTGACACCGGGTGGTCCGAGGAGACAGGAACCCTAAAGGAACTGTTCTTATGACCTCGCCCAATGGCAAAGGAGGAGGTCCCCTAGGAGGACTGGGTCCCTACCTGGGACGTAGAGGCCGTGACGTCCGCCTGAGACGTGACGACTCGATGGTATCGCAGAATCAAGGGGTCGGTCCCTAGCTTGGACGTTGGGACGTAACCTGCGTCTCTCGGGATTGGTGACTTGGTGGCCCCTTCGGGGGTCGACGACGGCAAAGAGACCCCAGGACCCATGCTCCGGAGACTCTCGATCGGCTGTCGTGTCTGGGGAGACGTGGCTCCGGACGGGGAGAGGACCCTTCTGTCGTCTCCGACCCGTAGGGGAGACGTCCGCGGGGGACGAACCAAAGGTCGGGGGATCCGGTCTTCGCGCCGGGGATTAACCTCCCGTAGTAACGAAGTCTCTACCCTCAATGAAGGACCTTGTCGATTGTCCGATAACTCCTTCGTCCCTGACGTCTCTGACGGTACCCACAGGTCGCACCACAGAGGAGTGTTGTCGGAAACCTCCCCACAGGGGAGGTGAAATGTCCGTTCGTGTCCCGGAGTCTCGTCGACCCACTGGACGTCAGAGAGCTTCATAATGGACGCACGGAGAGGTGGGGAGGGGTGTGTGTCGACGCAACAGATTCCGCCGTTAAAAGGTTTCTTTATTTTCCGTCTGTCTCAGTGACCGAGAAGCTCTCGCTACAGGACCCAGACTCGACGAGACTTCAGCGTCGACCACACTGAAGGGGGCGAGGTGGGGGGGGGGGGGGGGGTTCCTCCAAAACAGGCCGACTGAGTTCTAACCTCTAGACCGGTCCACGGAACGTCCCTCAGGACGCAAAAGACCCTAAGATCCTAAAGGCGGGCCATGGATTAAGGTCTTTTCTTAATGAGAGACGAAATAATTTGAACAGACGTGAATCCGGTTCACCCGACAACTAGGAGGCATCCCGAACAGAAGTTTCGTCCCCGTCACTCGTACACGTCTTTAGGTAGTGGAACGAAAGGTCAAAGGTCCGTTGGCACGTCCTAATGTTGGTCAGTGTACTACGACTCCGACGGTCCCTCTTCCCCTTTTACCTTTTGACACGATAGAACTCTTTCCCCGACCCCTCTTCGTCCCCTGAAACCGAGGAGGAGGTCTTTATAGTAGTTGTTCATCAGCCCCTGGGTCCCGGAACTCCCCGAGGACCGAAGACCCGGGAACCGGGTCGGGGTCACGATTTACATGGTGGTTCCCTGCCCCGCCCCCTCGTCCCCTCCGCGGCCGGGTTCCACTGGCTCGTGGACAAGACCTTCGGTCCGAGAGGTTCACGAGTGACGACTCTCGTGGTTCCCTTGGGCGGGAACGAGGGCGCCGGGTCCGGACTCGAGTATCCCTCGTCTCCCGCTCGGGAAACCATTTTCGGTTCGGACCCTACCAACCCCGGTCCCCCGGCACCTCCTACCCTCCCCCACCGTCGACCCCCCCTCCTCTCGGTGGGTACTTCTGACTCCCGGGTGACGGAAACCGCGGAGGAGAAGGACCAGACAAATCAAACTAAAACCTCAAACGTGAGAGGGAAGGGGGTGCACACACACACACACGCACACACACACACCATATACATGCAACACGTGTGTGTGTGTACGTGTGTGTGTCCGACGACAACAAATATGACATCTACGACTACCGTTACGTAGGGGAAGGCATATGTGAAGACCAGGATCTAAGTGTGGGAGACACCGGCTTTCCGAGGACCCTTGGGGCCCTGTCGAGGCCCGAGAGGATGTCAGGGGGCTCCCCCACACGCGGAAAGACTTTCCGACCCCTCTACTCTTGACCGAAGGTCGCAGGAGTGTGCGTCGTCGCCAGGGTTAGGTCTCGAATCAGTAGACCGGTGAGAACAAGTGACCAGGCGGGGTTTCACCGGTCACAAAGGACCGGAACCTGGTGACCGGAGTGCGGTCGGACCGGTGGACCCTCCACTCGGGTTCCTCGTGTCTCTCCGTCTAGAACCCCTCCCGCTTCGGGACCGCCGAGCAGAACGTCCTCGAGACCCGGGACCAGTGTCGGGCCCTCGTAGAGCCGGCCGTGTCGTCCAGTGCCCTACGGGGGACAAGGAGAGAGGGACGTCTTTGGATGCGTCAGTCTCTTTGGACAAAGAACGTACAAAACTTCAGGATTTCCGGATTACTTCCAAGTTCCGGGGAGACGTAGGCTTTCCGAAACGGGAGGCAAGTTAAGTGATTCTTCCATTTATTTCTTTGTTTTCTCCACCTTTCGGTCACGAAGGGGCAGACTCCTACGGTTCGAGAGGAGAGGGAAGACGTTGTTCAGACCCGAGGTGGAAATACAAAAAATTCTCCTCCTTTTTAGTTAATAATCGAGTAGTAAACTCTCCAGGTTATCTACGCATTTATTTGTTACAAGACCCAAACACCATATAAAAGAATAATAGGATTCGCTCTACCAACAACCCACCTACAACCCCCCTGACTCTCCACTACCACCCCACTCCTCAAACGTGATGTAATCATGACTCTCAGGAACCCCCTTTTCTGTAGAGTACAGACAAATCATCCGTTGTAGGCCTCCCACCCTCTACGTCGACTACGTCTTTCTACCCCCACATGGACGACCCTCCCAGGACTACTGGTCCAGCCCATACACCCCAATTTTAGACGTCCCTCAACTCCGACCGAAGAGTCGCTCCGCAGACCTGGGTGAAGGTCGGGGGTCCGGAGACGTCCGTCTAAGTGTGGTAGAAATGTGTGGGTGGCTGGGTCCGTGCGCCCAGGAGAGTGTTCGTGCGTGCTGAAGACCAAATCCGGACGGATGGAGGATCCTGTGAATCGGCAGGTGGGGACCAGATCGTGAGAAAAAAAAAAAAAATTGTTCGAAGAGATTCGGGTTTAAGGGTCCCTTTGAACTTGTCTCCATCTTTTCACAAACTACTATCTTTTTTTTTGTTTTGAGGCGGACGGACGTCAAGAGTCTTACCGGCCCTACGGTGTTATTTGACAACGAAAGGGCTCGACCCTTCCTGCCCCTGTCCGACCGCCTCCTTCGGCCTCGTTTGTCCGGTCTCGTGAACTCTCCGCCTTGGTCTTGAGCCCGGCCCGCGCCCGCCGGCGCCCCCGGGCCGCCCCGCCCGGCCCGCGCCGGGGAAATTCCGCCCGCCGCGCCCGGCCGGCTCGCGCCGCCCCTAACCGCGCCGCCCTAGTCCCGCCGCCCCGCCCGCGCGCCCCGGCCGCCGCGAAACTAGTCCAGGACCGTTGAGCCATGGCGGCCCGCGGCCCTTCACTTCTCTTCGCGAGCGTCGGTACTTAGCGCCCCGGCGGGGCCCGGGCCCCGCGGGCCCAGGGGGCGGCGGCCGACGCGAGACTTTCCACCCCGTCGCCGCGCCGGGGCCGGCTCGCCGACGGGGCGCCCGGGGCGCCCGGGGGGCCCGGCCCCGTCTCCCGCGCGGGCCGGCGCAGCGCCCGCGGCCCCTGCCCTCCCCGAGGCCGGGCCGGCCCCCGCCCCCCCCCGGCCCCTCCCCCGGCGCTCGGCCGGCCCGCGCGTCTCCCCGCCGCCCCCGGGCCCCCGCCGCGCCCGCGCGGTCCGCGAATGGAGGGAAAGTCCTGGCACGCGGCCGGGCGCGGAAACTTCACGTGTCACTCCAGGCGCCGCGTCAAAAACAACCTTCGCGGCCCTCCTGCACCCCACGCGCCTCGCCGACGACCTTCGCCGCGGGCGCAGCTTTCGGGCCGGCCGCCCCGGCCCCCCGGCCCCCCGGTCCCGCCGGCGCCGCCCCGCTCCGGGTGAGCCTAGAAGGCGTCTGCGCCCCGTCGGCCCGCGCGGCGGCGGCGGAGGGAGCGGCGGCCCGAGGGGCGTGAGGGAGGGGCCGGCGCGCGGAGGGGTACGAGGGGCTGCGGCCCAGGCCGGGCCCCCCGGGACCCCGGCGCCGCCGCTCGGCTAGGCCCCCGGCCCCGGGACGGGCCCCGCGGGCGCTCCAGACCCGCGCCTCGCGCGCGCGCCTGGGGACCACTCACGCTCCGGCGCCGCCGTCCGCCGGGCGCGCGAAACTACACGGCCCGCCGGGAAACTTCACCCGTCCGGCCGATAAAGCCCCGCGCGAGGCCCGCTCGCGCGTCTCCCCACCGCCCGCGCCGCGGGCCGCGAGGCCCCCCGAGCCGGCCCCACCTCCCCGGCCTGCCTCTCTGCGCTCGCTAGCCGCCCCCGCCTCGCCCCCGTCTTGGGGGAGGGGGCCCTGGCGGCGCGGCCCCGCCGCGACCCATCCTCAGCCCCACGCTCCCGCGGCCCCGCGGAAACCCTCCACCCTACTTTCCCGCCGCCGCGGGGGAGGGGAGGGGGCGGGGGAGGGCGGCGAGAGAGGAGGGGAGGGGAGGAGGGAAGGTCGGGGGCCAGCCGCGTCTCCCCGGGGCTAGCGGCCGGCTCCGAGTCAGACGCGCGGCCTCGCCGGGCTCGGGCCCCGCGGACGCAAGGGGCGCAGGGAGAACGGCGGCCGGGGCGCGGGGCCGGCGGGGCCGGGGAGCACGCCTCTCCGGCTCGGAGGCGCAGCGGTAACGACCTGGCCGGCGGCGCAAGGCCCGAAGAGACACCCGCGGAGGCTGGGCGCGGGCCTGAACCCCGACGCTCTCGAAGGGCCCCGAGGCCTGTCAGCCCCACCTGGCCCCGGCACCCCGCCCCCCGCGAGCTGTCGCTACTCTCGGCCCGGAGCCCGGGGGAAGCAGAAGGTCCATTGCCCCGGCGGGGGGGAGGGGAGGCGGACCCGTCGCGCCGCGATGGCCGCCGGACTCCGGGGCGCGCCCCCGTGGCGTGCGGGTGGGTCCCGGGGGTCGGAGGCTAAGCCCCAGCGCGGGTGAGGGGGTCGGGAGGGGAGGCGAGAGGGCTCAAACTAGGAAGGGTACGACCCCACTCGCCGACCAAATAACCAATCTATTCTGAAAAACGAACACCTTTTTTCTCCGAACTCCAGTCGTCTCAAACCCTAAGAACCGTGTCCGCCACCATCGCACTCTGCCAAAGACTAGGCCAAAACATCCCAAACGCCGAGGCGCCCCCGCCCCCCGTCCCCCGCCGCTTAGGACTCCGAAGAGGCGAGAGACCGTTTCAACCCTCTAGTTTCGGAACAGACTCACTCACCTAAAGACCAAAGCCCCTTGGCCCTTCTGGCTCCACATCCGACTCGGCCTAAGAACCGCCCTCCGCCCCGAGTCGCTTGCAAAGGTAGACCCCCAACCGGCTCCCGGCCCCCCCAAGGTCGACCCTCAGGCTCTCGGGTAGGGCGGGACACGACCCGCCCGACGAACGAGCCGGCTCCGAGAAGACTTAAAAATGCCTCACCCTTCCCCATCCACCCCCCCTACCCTTGGTCTACGGCCCCTTCCCGTGCAAACCTCGAGCTCAATAGACACGGCTATCGGCTCACCCCCTTAAGTGGCTTTAACCAAAGTGGACGTGTGGCGGGCCGCCGAGCCCCGCGCGCAGAAACCTCACCTACGACAGGGTCGCTCCCCTCCCCGCGCGGCACGACGGGACGCGCGCGGCCCCGGCCCACTCCAAAACCTTCGACCACAGAAGGTGGAGGGCCCGGGAGACGGGGTGGAGGGTGGGAGGGGCGCGGGGAAGGGGCGGGGGTTCACCTCGAGTCTAAAGCGGAAACTTTTTCGTCGCAGACTATGAAATCTACTCGTGGAGCGTCTATCGACCCAACGAACTAAACTTAAACTCCTCAACTTTTCGGACAAATGAAAGAACGAAACTACAACCCATCTAGACCAAAACTAATATAGTTATGGGAAAAGAGAGGGAGACGGAGGGGGAGGGAAGGAAAAGAAGGGTCTTTCCTCCGAGTCTACTCAGGGACGACTGAACTCTCTCTTTCTCTCTGGTGCGACTAACGACCCTCCTTGACCTTCTTCTTTTTTTAAGGATTTGAGTCGCTCTTCTTCCGGGAGCGGTACTCGTCACGACACGACCACGGAGCCGAGGGTCTGGGGTCGTCGTCGAAGGCGCTCCTACGGGGCGCCGGGGGTCACGGACCCCTTCTTCCCCTCTGGGGTGGCACGGTCGGGCCGCACCCTTTCCCGGGCCGGCGGTTCCGGGGCGGGCAGAGGGGGTCGCGGGCCTCCTTGCTCCCGCCCGACCCCCTCGGCCTCCCGGCCCGCAGGGGCCTAAGGGGCGACTGGTCCACCTGGTTCAGAGACGTGAGGAACGACCCGCTAGTCCTGCCACGAATAGAGAAGGCCTGAAAGGACCTCGCCCTCTTTACGCACCTATGAAATCTGAAGACCAAGCGGACGTTACCTAAGGCCGTCTACTTGGACGTCCTACGGTTTTGAAGTGCTCATCGGTTTCGCTAGATGTTTTCCATGTAGCTCTTGTTGTCGTAGCAGAGGTTCGTCGACTCTGGACGGTGGTTCCGCGTGTAAGCCCTGTCGTAGTCCTTCGTCGTCTAGCTGAGCCATTACAAGCTGGTCCGGGTCTGGCTCCAGGTCCGGCACTACCTCCTCTTGCGGATGGTCTGCAAAGACTGCAGTCTGTATACGGAGCTCATGCACCCCTCGCCCCCGCTCTTGGGTCGAATGGACTCAGTCCCCCCGGACCCGTCGGAGTCCGAGCACACACCGATGGAGGGGTGGAACTTGCTCCTCCTCCTCACCTGAACACGGCTGAAGTTCACGTTTGATGGGGGGTGACACCACCCGAACAGGTCGTTCTGGGACTCCCGGTGTCGGTCGCGTGCCCGGTACCTGTGGTACCTTTCGCCTATGTCCATCCGGGACCCCCCTTGCCCCTCCCCCCCTACTCCACCCGAGACGTCTACAAAACTCAATTCCTCCCACCTACCTACGTACCAGTCTCCACGACGACTCCGACTGTCTCCAGACAGAACACGAGGCTGGCGACCGGTTCTCGGGAAACTAGACCGAAAGACAACACCTCTCCCTACGTGCGTGTCGATTTATGGGCCGCAGAGGGCCACGGCCGACGTCTGTCACCGTCCGTCTTACGGAGTTACACCAATGACTATAGGACGTGGTCAGAATCTCCCCGTCGCTCTCCCTCTCAGTCAGTCAGTGATTCACGGCCAAACCCTTCCCCAGGGAGGACCGCTCCTCACTTACCCCGGCGTCTCGGACGACCCAACTCGACCTCCGGGTCCGTCATCGCACACACGGGTGACTGGCACCCCCATTCACCCTAGCAAACTTGACAATGCAATTCTCGGTCGTCGACCGAATTGTTGACCCGAACACCGAGGAATACCTTGTTCTACACTGGGGAAGCTCCTTAGGAGGTCTTCTCCGTCCCAGGACACTGAGGGGTCACTTCCCAGGACACGAAAATCTTAGACGATTATCCAATAAGATCCAGAATGTACGAACGGCGGGACCCCCCGTCTGAGGTCAACCACGGACACAACGAGCGACGACTACCTCTCAACCAAGACCGCCCTCTCCTGAACCCGGGACCTGACGGAAGAGAGAACCTCCGAACCTCCTGTTCGTCAAGAAATATCTTGCCGGTTCAGAATTCTAAGAACTGGAAACCTCCGTTGAAGTCTGGAGGACAACCTTACTCAAAAAGACAAAGAGAGACAGAGAGGGGAAGGTTTATAGGTTTCTCTTACTCGGAGACTCAAGGTCCAACAACGACTACCGTACACCCCCTCCCCGGCCGGCGACCCGACGAGAACCTCGTCGAATAGAGCGACTGGGACCCCCTTCCCCGCACGCTGGACCGCCGACAGAGACCTCCAACGGAGGGAGACATCCCAGGACGCCCGGCGCCTCCTCGCCCCTCGGTCCAAACTCGGTCCTTCGACCACCAGGACCCCACCGGGTCGACCCTCCCTTCCCACCGCAACCGTGGCGGTCCCCCGCGAGGACGCCGGGACGCTCGACCAGACGGCCCGCCTGTAGACCAGGTGGTGGTGGAAGCCACCCTGGGCTGACCGAACACGTCCACGAGGTTCCCAGTAGCCTTGGCTCAACAAAGTCGTAGAAATTCGATACCAAAGCCCGACAAACCTCTTTCTACGACCGAGACTGAAGACCCCGACCGTCGAGGTCCGGTGGACGGTGGGGACGGGCAAGGCAAGACGCCTTTGAACCCCTTTCGGGGCGACCGGAGGCACGGGAGGTCCGACCGTCGCCAGCGGCTCCGATGAATTCCGGACACCAGTCCGCCGAAGAGACCCCCGGAACTCTGTCACCCCGAAGACACAGGGGGGCCCCAGTCCCGGGTCTCGCGGTGGAAACATTTGGCTTGGGACCGACCAAAACCTCGGCCAGCCCGAGGACCCGCCCTGGGAGGACCCTGGGAGGGGAAACACCCACCCGTCAGCCCTGGGGCGGGGGAGGGCCGGGTCGGACCCACAAAGAGGGTCCTAAGCCGAAATTCCCCCACAGACGTCCGGCGTAGGAGGAAACACAAAGTAGCCACAGAGAAACCAACCTTAACCACCCGCAACAAGGATACATTTATTGTCGAAAAGTAACCGAGGGACCCAAAGGATGATCTAAGGACGGACCGAGATAGGGGGACAACCCAACTCTCCGACCGTGGAATGGACCTGACGTGCACAGAGTGGACCCGTAACGGTCCCTCCCCAATCCTGGATGGGGTCATCCAAAAGAACCCAAAAAAAAAAATTCACGTTCTATGAGTTCCCACGGACGCCAAACAATCCTCGACGGAGCTCGATAAGTTTCCGGACTCCACGTCGGGACAGGTGGAGAAGGGTGGACCCTACTTCAGAACGACTTCGGGCACACGGGACGTCTACTCTCCTGTGACAGGGAAGACGATTACAGTGTCCAACGACAATCCTAGTTTTATTGCTTGTCCTTTCGGGAAACATTTCCCTGCACCAAACTTGTCTGTATTCCGTAGTATTAATCGAACTAAATTAGTACGAGTGGCAACCGACACGCTTTTCCCGTTGGTCCAAGTCCAGAGTGAACGTTTCTCACTCGGAGCTCAGAATCGGGTGCGAGTGACCCTTCGAAACTTTGTCCAACCACAGGAAAACCCCCCAGACTTCTCGAGGTCATGGAATCAGGAAACAGAGTCAGGTCTTTTCTTGAGTCCACGTTACACTGTCTATTCACCGAACAATCTTATCCCGTGAACACTCCACATGTCCGTCCGTCCGTTTCCCCACGATACCGGGTTCTCGAGTGACCGATGTCAACATACTAGTGTCCTTTTCACCCCTCCCCTCTTCTCCAAGACACTGAGCACTCGTCTGCAGTACGAAGGTCGGAGTCGAGGAGGTCCGACTCGTCCCCTCAAAATACCAGGGACGCATCAGTTCGATCGCGTGTCCACTGACAGAAAATAACTCGTCTCTCGAACAGGGTCCCGAGGACTCGAGTGGTCCGAGTGACTCGTCCTACACCCCGAGTCCGGTCGTAACGAAATGACAGGCCCCGCACGGGTCACGACGGGAACCACCGAAACAACGGTTCGTCCACACGACACGGAAAGACTCACCAGACTGAATGCCCAGAGGGCGTCGAGAAGAAGGGCAGGGGACACCCTCGTTGACACAGCAGTGGCCGAAACAGGAAGTGAGACGCGGGTAGTCAGAGTCCACAGGGGAGGGGGCGGGCTGAAGACCATAACAACTTGAACACAGACTCAAGGGTCGATCAAGGACCGTACATCCCTCGTGGAGGTCGAGTTCAGACGGAGGGGAGGTGAGGACTTCGGTCCAGGGACCGGATGCCTGACCGAGCCACACCAGTTTACTTCCTCTGTCTCAGGACGACTCCCGAGGGACAGTGGTCGACAACTCCTCGTCCGAACCGTCGGCCTACGGTTCCCGTGGTCGACCAGGGGTTCGGGACTCAAATGGAACCCGTGAGTCTCCTCGGAGTGAAAATTTCTGGACACAAAACAAGAATGACTAAACCAACCCAAAGCATATTTCCCCGAAGGGACCACCGAGTCTGTCCTTTCTTAGGTGGACGCGACGTCCTTTACACTCAAGCTAGGGACCCAACCCTTCTAGGGGACCTCTTCCCTTACCGATGGGAGAGGCCACAAGAACGGACCTCTTAAGGTACCTGTCTCCCCGGACCGCCCGGTGTCAGGTACCCAGTGCTTCCCAGTCTGTGTCTGAGTGTCCTCTCCTCTGTCCCAGGAGCCTCCTCCCCGTGCGTGTGTGGGTGGGTGCGCGTGCGCGTATGTGTGGGCGCGTGCGCGTGTGTGCGTGGGCGCGCCCGTGTGTGCGAGTACGTGTGGGCGCGCGCGTGTGCGCGGGGGACGGAGGGACCTCCTGTCCCCGCACGACCCCCCGACCGGACCGCGACCCTGCGCGAGAGCCACCAGAGGGCAGACAGTGACCGAGGGGCCGGAGTACCGGAGTGCCACGTAGTCCCCGGGTCGTCCACAGGGGACGGTCGAGGGTCACGAAGGACAAGGGAGCTTCGGTAGCGACTACCCCGGGCAAAGACACCTTCGGTGACCTCAGGGCGAACCGAAGTCATAGTACCCTCTGGCACTACGGGCTCCCTCCGACACGACCCTCGGCGGCTCGCCCCGCGACACGGCTGCGCGCGGGCGGACGCGTGACCGGAGCGGGAGGTGGTGGGGGTGGAGCGAATCTTCTACGACGACGCCCTCCCTCGCAGGGGAAGACCCACCCCTGAACCACTCCTCTAGTAATCTCCCGAAGACTTCTCTTCTCGGAGTTTGCGTGTCGGAATCTTCGGTTACGCAAACTTCCACGTAACAAAACTCTCCCCGGGGTCTTTCCCCAGGGTTTCCGGCCCAGACGACAGAGACATACCCGGACCGGGACCTTCCCTAGCGCACCTCTATTGCCTATTCTGGTCCGGCCCCCGCACTCCTCGTCCCACGGTCCCCGGAGACGGGGGACTGACGGCTCCGGGACACGCGCGACTTGGGCGCCCGGACCCCCACGGGTTGCGCTCGCGACAGGGCCGGAGACGAGAGGCCTCCTTAGTTTCCCCGAACGTTGTTGACCCTCGTGGAGCCGGGACTTCTTTATTAGGCGTAGACCCATGTTAATGACATCGGACCAACTCAAAGAAAGAACACAAAATTTCGCTAGTGTTCTTTCCTCAAGATTAAGTAAAAGAGGTTTGAAACACCACGAGAACTGTTTCAAGACCCAAAAAAATTTTTTTCTTTTTTAGTTCAGACACAGAGAGGGACGCTGAGTCGGTGGAAGGAGACGCAGCAGAACACTACTACCTTCCTTTTAGGGACATGAAGTGACGTCCCTGACTCGCTTTTCGCCATATAAGGCGAACATTAACGACCGTCGTGTCATCGGGGAGATACAACCTTCCCTCCCTCGGGTCAAATGAAACCCCGGCCCACAGACCGGCCCTCGCGTCTCGCCACAGACGTACGTCGCAGACGCTCGTCGTGGAACGAGACGACCCCCAGAGTCGGTGTGGCGGGGACGTCGGGAGAGGACCGTCACCCCTACACACTCCTGGTGTCTCTATCACTGCCCGCCCGTCCCCGGGCTCCGATAAATTCCGCCAAACCCGAGAAAACTAGAGATACAATGTATGTGGAGAATCTACTTTTTGGGCAAGTCGTTGGGTGACACAGGATCCAGGAATTTTTTCCCTCATACCTGTTTCGACACTCGAAGACGGGGTGTGCGGCCCGTCACGACCCCCGGTCGGCACCAGAGACGTGTGTGTCCTGTCCGGAAGTGCTCCCTCTGTGTGGTCGCGACACGTCAGTAGGACTATTTACGGCGGGTTCTTACGGAACAAAAACGACCACCCACCAAAAGACCTCTGACTGGTGCTGGGGACATTTGTCGCGGGAACCTCCCACAAAGGTCGGGGTCCGGTCACCGACACAGACTTGGCGTGGGGTACAGGCACCTCCGACACTGTGGGGTCCTGTGGGTCGACCGACCCTCGAAGGGTCAAGGCGGACTACCTCGGGGACTCTCGGCCGTAGAGGAGGTAGGAAGAACAAGTCAGCGAGTCAGCGCAGGCTGAGAAAGCACTGGGGTACCTAACATCGGGAGGTCCGAGGAGACAGGCACCCTAAAGGGTCCGTTCTTGGGACCTCACCCAACACTAAAGGAGGAACTCCCCTAGAAGGGCTGGGTCCCTAGTTTGGACACAGACAACGTAGCCGTCTGTCTGAGAAATGGTGACTCGGGGGCCCTTCGAGGTAGGACGAAACTCCGTCCCCAGACAGGTCCTCTAACCTCGAAACCCAGTGAAATTGTAGAACCCGCTGGGGTATAGGACGGGGGTGGGTGAGGAACCTCGGTGGACTGGTGCCCCTTCGCAAAAGAAGGGTGAGGGGAGGACAGGGCGGGCGTCACTTCTACGGCGTCTCGTGCGGAGGAGCCCACACGAGCGTGGTCGGCGGGGAGCGGGGCGGAGACGAGACCCTCCTGGTGCCCGGAGAGCAGCCACCAGGGGAGGAGGGAGAAAGAGGAGGGGACGACAGACCTTTACGGTGTGACCTCTGCACCCGTGGTCAAGGTTCGGTACCTCCTAGGGGGCCGGACGACCGTAGCCGTGGCTCTTAGGCCCGGTCCGGGCGTGGGAGTGTCCACCTCGCCGCCCGGGCCGCCCCCCGGGCCGGGTCCACGGGTCACCCGCGTGCGGAGCGAGGAACGCGCGAGAAGGACGAGCGACGAGCCGGTGGACGGCAGAGCCTCTAGGTCGGAGCGATCTGGCCGTCTAACCCCTAGCGACAACGGTAGTCGAGGAGGGCCTGGACTGCACCCGAGGTGCACCGGCGGGGGGTCGCGCGCCCGGGACGGACCCTGCGACAGTGAGGGGCCCCCGGAACGGTCATTGACCCGCCGTCTGTCGGGAACTCGTGGAGGACGCGACGACCCCCACGCCGTCCCTCCTCTGCCGGGGGTGGGTGTGACTCGGGGCTCGACTACGACCACGACCAAGGCAGTGAGTCGGCACAGGTCGAGAAACGCTCGGGTACCTGACTGGTCGTACGGTCCGAAGGGACGGGAAGTGAGAGGACCAGACACGAGTCTGAGGACAGGCAACTCAGTCACTGCGGTAGGTCGGCAGAGTAGGAGACAGTGGCGGAAGAGGAGGGCGGCAGTCAGAAAGGGTCGTAGTCCCAGAAAAGGGTACTCGACTGACAAGGGTAGTGACCACCATCGAGAACCAAAATGATAGCAGAGATTTGACTCCCAGCCCAGTCCAGTGAATGTTCCAGGCGAGACGACACTACACAATGTCGAGGCTCACAATGGGCAGACGAAACAGCGACGTCGGCCTCCCGTCCAGGGCTTCCGTCCTGGCGGGCGGGTCGGAAACAAGGTCGGCGCCACGGGTGGGAGGAGCCCCGAGAAGACGGGTCGACACGTCGTCGAGGGACGGGTGGGGAGTGGAGTCAGACTGGGTCCGGGGGACCCTTTCGGACTCCGGAGAGGGGTTGGGGCGGCGGCGGGTCCCACCTCCTGGACGACGACGGGAAGCGAAGGGACCGGGGGTAGGTCCCAGTGGCCCGGGGGGCAGGGTCCCTCGCAGGGGTGGTGGGGCGGCCAGGGAGGGGACCCTCGGTCTGGGGGCGGTGTCCAGCCGGCGGAACGGAGAGTGTGACCTGGCAGAAAACTGTGACTCCGATCAGGACACACTTCTTCGTCTCTCTACCCGACTCCCCCTCAACAGGCCTACCCAGGGTGTGGGTGACCGACGTCAAGACACTGGGTCCCGGGGGACCCGTGCAGACTTTACCCGTGCGCTGGAGAAGTGGGTCCACGGGAGCTCCTAGTCTACTCCAGTGCACACATTTCCCGACGGAGTGAAGCACCCGTCCCTGCGCGGCAGACGGACTGAGTGAGGAGCAGTAGGCGAGCGGAGGGGAGGTCCTCGTCTCAGGAGCCCTTCACAGGGAGGCTCGGTGGAGACCCCGTCTCTTCGGGGGACGAGAGAGGGGTCCCGTCCAGTCGCCGAGGTGCCCGGGGGCACCCGGACAAGTGACGGGTCTCCTAGTCACCCGGGACCCGTCGTCCGACCCCCGACAGGGCCCCAGAGGGTCCGCGGGGCCCGACCCCGCTCTCAGTCCTACGCGTCGACACGGAAGGGGCGTCCAGGAAGTCCTCCTCGCTGGGGCACTTGGGCATGGTGCACCCGAGGCCGATGCAGAAGCGCGGTCGGCGGTCGCGGTTGCTGTCGCTCTATAGGTCACTACGCGACTGGCTGCTGAGGTACAGGTACTGCCTGTCATCGCACATTCGCGGAAGACGGAAGGGTGGTGCACGGGCCGACCGTCACACCGGGCGGCCTCGTCGCCCGTCCCAGGAGCCGGCCGCAAACTTCGGGTGGACGCAGGCACACCCGCAGACAACCGACCCTGCCCTCACTCGGCGACCACACCGAGTCGCAATCACGCCCTCCCAGGGAACCCTCGGACCCATCGACCTCCGAATCTCGGAACTTACCCCAGCCTTCCATAGAAGTGTCTTCTGTTGACTTGATTCCATCTTCCAATTCCCGTTACGGACATCCAAGGGACTCACGTCTGTGGGGGGAAGACGAACAGTAAAGCGGGGGAAAGGGACACCCGTCTTCTCGAACCGCCCGGAACTTAGGTCCACAACGAAGACGTCTTGCCTGTCCACCCTCCGTCCCCAACGCCCTCTGACACAGACCCGAGTCACTGCCGCCTCAGACCTTCGGCCTCACGAGGGGTCCGGCCTCCGGGCTCACGAGGGGTCCGGCGACGCACGCTACGGGGGAGAGCCTGCCGAGTCAAGTCGTTCGCGGCCACACCACGGACGAAACAGCGACCCGCAAGAGAGGCCTCAGCAGAGTCTAGGACCGAGAAGACGTCCACCTGTCGACCCCGAGGACTTCCGTCAGGGTCGGTAGTCCCACCAGCCTACTCCAGTCGCCCGGTACCCGTCCCAGTACGAAACTCGACCTCCAGCAAACTCCAGCACGTCACCACTGGAGACACCTACCTCTTGTTCCTACGAGACACTCAGAGTCCACCCACCCCCACCCCACCGCCGACCTGGTCTGTAGGGGTATAGGACGGTTGAAACTGCTAAGACTAAGTTCTCCGAGTCTCCACCTCGGATCGACCCTCGGCGGCGAGATCTTTACCAGAAACTTCTCAGAAGGAGTTTGCGAGACCTCATCAGAAGACGACTCCCCCGGCGAAAGACGTCCGTTCGGACACCCCGACCTCAGCGAAGACTGTGTGCATAAAGGTCCGACAAGGAAGACGAAAGGGTTCCGAAGGGTCGAGAAGAAGGTCAAACGAACTTTGCTAGACCAAAGGTATCCGGTCGCTATACAACGAACCGGACGCCGTACCCCGCCTAACTCTCCTTTCACCTGCCCAACCAAACTCTGAACTGACAACTCAAAGGACCACCGAAAATAACATAGGGGAGTCTAAGGGGGCAATCATTTTCCTCTCTCTGCAAATTCCACTCTAAATTGTGTTCTTATCGAGAGACCGAGCTCACCTTACCTCTCTCCCTTTGGTAGTAAGTAGGTCGTGTTTCTCTACTCCCGAGAATGTCTCCACTCCGAAGGTGTCAATAACATGAACCTCTTGTGTATAAAGAATTTTGTTACAAAAACGAGAGAGGAATAACTTATCATAATCTGTTCTATATAAGACAAAGAACCAGGTCTATTAATTAGACTTCCAGACAAAAGTATGGTGCAACATTATACTAGAGTGTCTTAAGTTGTAACATATTCCGAAAGACGGGGGTCCTCCGAAGACCACCGAGTCTGTCATTTCCTAGGCGGACGTCACGTCCTCTGGACCCAAGCTAGGGATCCAGTCCTTCTAGGGGAGGTCTTCCCGTACCGTTGGGTGAGGTCGTGAGAGCGGACCCTTGAGGGTACCTGTCTCCTCGGCCCGCCCGTCGTCAGGGACCCCAGTGTCAGTCTGTGCGGACTCTCTGGGTGCAAAGGTGAAAGCGTGAAAGACGGGGATCTCCGTGACTACGGAGGGCCGGGACTCTTGTGAAGAGGGGAAAGAAGAACCGTCACGAGCACACGAGCAAAGATCGTGGTGAAAGGGAGACCAAGTATTGATCTCACACCTAACGTACCCTCAGTCACAATGCACGTTTCATCCTCACATTCAACCCAGACTTACTCCCATAACTCACTTAGAGGAATCAATTTGTATCAACTGAATTCTGACACTCCGAAGATAAATCAAAAGAATCTCTAATAAAAACCGAACGGAGGACGAGACGCAGTGGCTCCACAATAAGACCCAAACCCTACTCTATTGAACCCACACCAGGGGCATGGACCGACTCGGAGTGTTCTGGGTTAGTCCTTTTGACCGGCGGCGAGTACTGAGAACCTGCCCCGTCCTTCCGGGCCACGAGGACATTGACGAGGGCAGTCTCTGTCTTGACTCCAGGTCGGGTGTCCGGGACGGGAGTCGGACGACGGCGAGGGGTACAGTTGTTGGCGTCATTATCCCTGGTCTACTGTTCCTCTAGAAACTCGATGGGACTCAGAGAGAAATAATCACTGGTGTGTCGAAAGGAAAAATTACTGAATCACTTCGCAATCAACGAGCCAGCACAGACTGTGCAACGCTGGGACACCTGACATCGAGTGGTCCGAGGAGACAGACACCTGAAGAGGTCCGTCCTTATGACCTCACCCAGGGATAAGGTAAGCGGTCTCCTAGAAGGGCTGGGTCCCTAGTTAGGGTCCAGAAGACGCGACCGTCTCAACGGTCCCTTCGAGGTTACTGAATTCCAGATTGAGGGGGGGGGGGCGGGGGAGACGGGAGGGGAGACGGGAGGGGAGACGGGAGGGGAGAAGAAATCTGGGACGGGTCTTTCTTCCGTAGGGGTCTCCACTGAAGTTTCGGGAATGGGAGGGGTGGAAATCGATTTCGCGACATCTAAGTTCCGCGGGTCTCGCATCCTTGTTCAGTCGACAGGACCCAGTCGTACACCCGGTCCTTCCAGGGTCACCCACCTCTCCGACTCCGTCTGGGGAGTGCGCCGTCGGCGAGAGACCCACGGGTGTCACCCACGGGACCCAGGGTCCGCCGTCCTGGGGTCCCACCCCAGACGAGGGCGGAGCCGTGCCGGGGGAACTTGCCCTACTCATTTGGTCCTGCGGTCCCGGCCCCAACCCCCGCCGGACTCCGGGTGCTTGAACTCGGACGGAAGGACTCCAGTCACGACCCCCGTCCCCACCACGCACCGACACCGACGGGTCGGAGCTCTCGTCGAGCGACCTACGTCGGTAGACAGGGCAACGTGCACGACTGCGGGGACCCGGGTGTCAAGGGTAGTCGCACCCCGACGGAGGGCGACGGATGCGTCCCCACCTGTTTCCCAGAGTCCTACTCTCGACGAGACTGTCCGCCCTGGCCCGAACCTCTAGGATCCCCAGGGCCCGGGCAGCCGAACCGTCTGTGCCTTTCGGACGACCCGCTCCGTGAAAGACCGACGACCGGGCCGCGGCCCGCCTAGGGGCCGACCCTAATCTGGGAGAAGTCGAGTCGGTCAACACCGGGCCGTGCCACTCCTCGCGTCCCCTACTTTTCGACTTGACTCAGCAAAAGTCGGGTAACAGGTAAACCCCTTCGAGTCCCTACTCTCCGTCGTCTGGGGAAACTTTAGAGGAGTGTGCTCACTTATCCTGGGGGTATTTCGTACTTTTCCCGGGACGACGAAGAGGCCCCGTGTTACCGGTCGTTCCCCAACCGGCGGGACGACCCCCGACCCCTCCCCGCGTCGAACCCACCCCCCCTGCCCCCAGTGCCCGGCGGAAGTTATCTGAGGTCTTCCGACCTCAAGTAATCTGAGTTCCCCTTCGGAACCAGAGTAAACGGTGTCTTGGTTACTTCAGACCCCTGGAGACGGACTCCGACCCCTCTTCGACCCGACCCGTCGGAACGGGACTCACACAGGTCCCTCGGAGCCCCCGGTTTTCCGGTCCCGGACGAGGGGTGACGACCAAGGGGCGATTCGTCTTTCAGGGTAATTTCTACCGACCCCTAAACTCAGAAGTGTGTCCGGAGACTCTTCCGGCAAAATGCTCGGACAACAAGGTTTTGGATGTAAGTCTTCTTTACTGAAAAATTTTAGAAAATAAACTTTCAATCTGAGGGTCGGTTCAGGAGTTCGGGTCAGGAACCCGTCCTAACCACCCCCGACTTAAGTGGTCCTCGTCGTTCAAGGACGGTGGGCTCACACCGGAGACACTATCCTTCACTTTCAGCCCTCCGGTCGTACCTCCGTCGTGGGACGGAAGAGAGGGACGTGTCTCGACGAAGACTTCAGCCACAGACGAGCCCTGGAGTGTTTTAGACGGGCTCTACGCAAAGAACGTCTCCCACCAGGTCCAGTAAAATAAATAAAAATGAAGGAGAATAGAATAAATACCCAAGTACGACCAGGGGCCCCTTTCGTAGACTCACTTGAAGTGTATCACGGAGTAGAATGTTTGGTCGGAAAACTACAACCGACACTAGTCTCCGACGGGAGCCTCACCACCGGTTTGCCTTTACGTTCACCTGTGCACACGTGCACTCGGGCGATAAAGTTTCGACGGCCTTTGGCTGTAAGTCCAGTCCGGCCCGTGCCGGGTCAGTCTTCCGATTCGATTAACCGAACCGAATTTACCGTCGATTCACCTCAGGTGTGAAGTTTTGACACGAGGGGTCTTTGTCGACCCGGGCCGTCGTCCGAACAATCGATTTTACAAATACTAATTTCCTCTGACAAGTCCCTGGTTCTGAACCCGCGTGTAGTCGAGTGTCAGGACTCTTCGGTCCTTTGACTAGTGTCTGAAAATATCTCGGACCTACTTTTCTTCTCTCCGGGGGAAGACCTTACTCCCCGACAAAACCTTCTTCTACGAACCGACACCCCTCCTCCCCCCACCTAACTTCGGTGCAAAGGGACTTCCGCAGACCCTTCGGAGACTCGACCCAATCTTCGAGGGAAAAGACGTGACCAACATCCAAAAGTGTGGTCGTCGGTCTGGGAGGTGGACGGGGTCCACGTCCCCGACGTGACCCACACCAGTGCCCCACGAAGGTCTTGAGTGCATAGGGAGACGGAAGCCCACCGGGCACGGGCACGAGGGGGTGGAGGGAAAGAGTTGACGGAGGGGTCCAGTGGAAAGACAGGGGAGAATCTCCCTTTACACGTTCGGAATCGTGACGAAAGCAGAACCCTCCGTTCCCCACTCCCCGTCTCCGACGGTCTCCCGCGAGTTCCAGTTTCGGAACCTCCCCGGCCACCCCGGGGACACACGGAGTGTCCCTCTAGGGACCGCACAGGTTCTCTCAACGACCGTCCTACACCTGGAACAGAACGTCAGGACCCCGTCCTCAACCAGTCTGGTCGCACTCTGGGTTCGACACCCAGGGGTGACAGTGGGGGTCGGGTGTCCCCTAAAATCCACCCCCGTCCCATTGGTGGGTCCGAAGGGTCGCCCGCGATCACCACTTCTTGGACGGACGTTACGTCCTCTGTCTTCTCTACGCCCAACCTGGGGACCCAGTGCTTCTAGGGGACCTCCTCCTTTACCGTCGGTGAGGTCATAAGAACGGACCTTTTAGGGTACCTGTCTCCTCGACCGCCCAATGTCGGGAACCCCGGTGAGTCTCAAGATGGTGTCATATATATGTTCCTCCGGACAACCGAAAGAATCTGTGTTGGCTACGATGGGGTGGTGACTGTTCAGTCCCCGGACTACTGTTTCTTTTACGGTCCCTCTCCCTTTATCGGTTCGTCGAGTAAAGTTGTAAACGACGGAGTTTCCTACTAAGTCATACGTTCGCAGACTTGGGGCTCCGAAAACATTTATTCACCGAAGGCTTTCCTTCTCGTAACCCCTATATTAGTGTGGAACTGGTAGGTTGTCGAAGGTTCTTGTTTTCAGAAAATAAAAAAATGTTTTCAGAAAATTTTTGCAGGAGCGTTGAGGTCCAGGACGAGAGTCGCTTCTGAGCCGTCTCACCTCCTCCTACACCACCAAATTCGGAGAAGGTAAACGAGGTTTTCTACGTTACTACCCCTGAAGGGGACCTCCAGGTCACCAATTCTGAGACGAAACGTTACGGTCCCCACACCCAAGTCAGGGACCAGTCCCTTGACCCTAAGGGGGTACGACGTCCCACTCCGGTCTTTAATTTTTATTTGTGTTGTAATATTTAGTTGAGATAAAGTTAAAAATTTTTATTTATTTTTATATTCCCGGAGATGACGGAGGGATAGAAACGAGTCTTTAGTGGAGACACCGCTCCTGGAGTAACTGTTGGCGGGGGGGGGTAAATTTTAACGTCGAGGTAGGGTGGTCGACAGGAACGGGGGTAAAGGCGTCACCTAAGGTGGTATGAATGGTGGAAGATTGAATGGTACGACAACAAATGAACGGTTCAGTACAGACTGAGAGAGCGTCGAGGTACTTACCGCACAGACGGTCCGCGAGGACAGGTACCCTAAAGGGTCCGTTCTTACGACCTCACCCCACGGTAAAAGAGGACGTCCCCGAGAAGGACTGCGTCCTTAGCTCGGACGTAGAGGGCGTAACGTCCGTCTAAGAAATGGTGACTTGAATGGCACCTAACACGAGAAATACAAAGTGAACGACACATAAGGTGAGGTAATCTTGTGTTCGCAATAGTCCCTCAGTAGACGCAAAAAATAGGGGAGGGAAGTGACGACAGAACGGACCTCGGATCTTATTCGCGACCGTGTATCATCCACGAGTGAATTAAACCTACTTAGTGTGTCTTGTGGGCCCTCATCCCCGAAAGAGAAATGGTGGAACCAGTACCTAGACTCTCAGGCTACCAACCCCCGTCATCCCGAACCTCGACTCCCTTCCCTCCTCCGGTTCCTGCGGACGACCACTGACTGCCCTCCCTCTGCAAGCCTTTGTTGGCCTCCAACTGACAATCTTAAGACGTGGGGAGGTTGTCGGGCCGAGTCTGAGGGCACCCAGACCAGGGGCAGGAAAGTCGTGGCGGACCACATGAAATTCCGGGACCGGGGGCTAAGCCCGATTCCGTGGCGCCACCGTCGTCTGGTGACCTCCTTCGCTTCCCAGAGGCACAGGACGACCCCCGGGGAGGGAGGCGCACCGGGTGAGGATCCTGGTCTCGGTCTGCCCGCGAGAAAGATCCGACCGCGAAGAAGGGGCTCTCCGGACTCCCCGTCCCGCGGACCCAGAGCCGAACTGCAGGGGAGTCCCAGGTGGTACCGCGGGTCCCTGCCCCCCCCGCCCCGCAGACAGGAGGCACCCTCGCGGCCTCCCGCGCACGCGGTCCCGCAGGAGCACTCGACCACCCAGGACAGGAAGCAGAGGGAATCTCTACCGCAGGGAGGGATGGCGCACCCCTCATTCTTCGTCGACGTTTCTCTCTACGTGGCCTCGCACTTTCGGTTGCCAGTTCACAGGGATGGAGTGAAGGGCCACTCACGCGGACGCGCCACCCCCTAACCGGATGACCCCCGCCCCGGAGCCCCCGCAGACGGCCCCCGAGTATCCCCACCCCGGGCCCACTTACGCGGACGCGGCATCTCCCCCCACACTCAGACGACCCCCACCCCGGAGCGCCCCCCACCCCCGCCACTCACGCGGACGCACCACCCCATCCCCCTCAGACGGTCCCCGCCCCGGAGCAGCCCCGTCCCCCGCCCGGGACACTCACGCGGACGTGCCGCCCCCTCCCCCTCAGACGACCCCCACCCCACACGGGCCCCGCCCCGGAGCCCCGAGATGGCCCCCGAGCACCCCCGCCCCGGGGCCACTTACGCGGACGCACTAACCCATCCCCCTCAGACGGTCCCCGCCCCGGAGCAGCCCCGTCCCCCGCCCGGGACACTCACGCGGACGTGCCGCCCCCTCCCCCTCAGACGACCCCCACCCCACACGGGCCCCGCCCCGGAGCCCCGAGATGGCCCCCGAGCACCCCCGCCCCGGGGCCACTTACGCGGACGCACTAACCCATCCCCCTCAGACGGTCCCCGCCCCGGAGCAGCCCCGTCCCCCGCCCGGGACACTCACGCGGACGTGCCGCCCCCTCCCCCTCAGACGACCCCCACCCCACACGGGCCCCGCCCCGGAGCCCCGAGATGGCCCCCGAGCACCCCCGCCCCGGGGCCACTTACGCGGACGCACTAACCCTACCCCCTCAGACGGTCCCCGCCCCGGAGCAGCTCCCCCCCCAGACAGTCCCGCCCGGGGACACTCACGCGGACGCGCCACCCCCTCCCCTCAGACGACCCCCACCCCAGACAGCCCCCGCCCCGGGGCCACTCACGTGGACGCGCCACCCCCTCCCCCTCAGACGGCCCCCGCCCCGGAGCACCCCGTCGTAGAGCACCCCCGCCCCGGTCCTTCTCGGCAGAGGTGTCGCCCAGTCGAGGCCCTTGTCCTCCTTCCCTTCCGGGTGGACTCTCCACACTGCCCCAAGTAGCCCCACATTAGGGCAAGTCCCCTGGAGTTCTACTGGACACGCTGGGAGAGGTAAAAGAGTTGTTTCTCAAGAGATTCTGTTTCTTTGGTTCTGTTCTCCAAGGAAGGGTCTTTGGTCCGGGGTTTCCCGCCTTCCACTACGTGCGAAACACAACCCGCCGAGACAACCGAGGAAGACGCGTCTCTGGTCTCGGCGCGACCCGCGGAGCATCCAGAGGGACTCGAGGACAACTGACTGACTTGGTCCTCCGACCCCCTCAGACGGAGGACGGCCCCGGTCGATGTGGGGCCGCGGGAGAGGAGCACACCGGGCGGACCGCAACAGTGGAGCCGGTCACAAGGAGAAACATGAGCCGGTAAAAACGAGGTTTCGGGACCTCTAGCCAACAGGGAGGACAAAGGTCGGCGTCTTGTACCGAATCAATGGACGGACAACTTAGACGTCAGTCACAAACTCCTAGGTACTCGCGAAGAAGGACGAACTCTGCTCTCCGGTCGCCCCACACCTCCCGAAAAGTCCCTGCAGGGACTGCTAAAGGTCCAGGACCTCCCGTCGGTCGGGGGCCGGGGCGTCCCCCGGTGGGATGGGGCAGATTGACGAGGGACCCCTTCCCTTCTCTCACGGGTCGAGTCTCGTCGTAGACAAAGGCTCAGGAAGGACGGTCGGCGTCTCTTGGGTTGACCGGGTGACCAATACAGCGTACACCTTTTACTCGAGTAGCTTAACGACCAGGGTACAACGTAACCACACGTGTCTGACAACGTCGAAGAGAGGTTTCGAGGACCTTGTTAGGCCCCGTGAGTTTAAACACTTTTATCGGCTACTTCTACCGAAAAGACCCCTGGAGATCGCGGGGGGAAGAGTTGGTGGCAGAGAAGTGGGGTTATGTTGTCATAGGCACTCTACGTATACGAAACTGAACCATCTCGGTCCCACGACCCCCCTCAAAACACGGAAATTCTCTTCAAGACAACGGGTCCGAACATTTAATGTACTAAAAACAGGACCCCTCACGTTTGGCCAGAAGAGGTCGTCCGTCGTGAAACGACCCCACACCCCCCGGACGTACCTCGGTCGGACCCACTCTTACCGTCGACAGAGGTCTACCCGGGAGGGGAGGACGACAGGACACCGAGTCGCCAACGGCACCACTCCGAGTCAAGAAACGACTCCACCCCTCTACGACCGGAGACGTCCAACCGAAAGACAACGGGAGGAGGGGGAGTTCTTTTCCCGGTTTCGTCCTCCCTTCACCCCCCTCCTCCGTCTTCCTGGTCCCCACCCTCACCCCCCCGAGTCCTGCTGTCCTCCCCTGTCTCCCGGCCGCCGCCCCCAAGAGACAGCCGACGAGAACCGTCACAAGACCACGGAAAAATATAAGACACGAACTGAACCTCTACAAGGGAAAAGGGAACTATCTAGTCGAAGTCCGTCGGTTCGAGTCGTCACAAGACGATGATCGGACGTCGTCGAAAGAAGTAAAAGACATGTTTCTCTACCCTCCTCCCCACCCGGTCTTGCTCCCCCCACCCATGTCACAATCTGTTGTGGTGGAGTTTCCACGTGTCACACGCCGGTCCCTTCTTTAATGACGACGAAGACTAGACCCGGGACACTGAGGAACAAAAAGGAAAACGAGGGGGGATGGAGGGAAGGTTAGAATAAAAAAGTGTAAGAGTTGAGGGAAAGACAAATCCGAGTATGAAAAATAAGGAACTCAACGCGAGAGGGGAGGGGTAACGTCTCTCGACGGAAAAAAAAAAAAAAAAAAAACTACAAACTGTTGTCAGAAACTTCTAAAAGTTGAAGTCTCATCGCTGACTACCCGACCAACATGATGTCTCCCTCGCGCGTGCCGGAGAGCCTCACGCTGGTTGACGAACACGGGTGCCGCGTGCCGGCCCCTGGCACCGAGAGGTACTCCGGCGCCACGGCCGTGTATTTCGTCGGTGCGGTGGGTCCGGGGCGCGGCGGGTCAGAGGCGCGCCGACACCTGGACCGGCGTAGGGCTGTGGGCAAGGGGTCGGGACCGTCGGAGGACTGGCGTTCGTAGGGCAGAGGAAGGGCGCGGGGCGTCTCTTGGGTGGCCGACGGGTTCCTCTACTGGGGGCACCTCGGACGGCGGAAGCGTCGGCTCGAGTAGCGGGCCGACCTCTTCGACTTCGACCTCGACCTCTGCGCCGTGTCGGACCTCCTCGCCGACGTCGTCTAGGTTCTCCACCCGCGGCGCGGCGGGGACGGGGGCATAATCGCCCCCTCCCCCGAGGACGACTGGCCCGGTGGAGGGGGTTGGTTGCGACGGAAGGGAAGGTCCTACTCCTTTTCCTCCCGCGCCTCAACCGTGGCCCGAGTGCCCTCCGTCCCGGGCGCGGTGTGGGGGAAACGGAGGACGGCAGATCGTCGATGCTCCTCCTGGGCGTCTGGTAGGACCTGCTGGTGGACAGGTCCCAGGAGTTCTGGGGGCCGACGGTCAGGGGCCCACACCCGGCGATGTCGGGGGCGCGCGCGAGGGGGCTGGTGGTGGTGGCGGTGGTGGAGGTCGGTGTGGCACGCGACGGGGGCGGGCCCCCGGGGGACGGTGGGCGGCGGCAGGGCCGGTCGACGAGGGAGGAGCCCCGGTCCCCGAAGCACTCGTCCGTCCGGTGTTTCGTGCAGGTGGTGGTGATGTAGGTGGTGGTGCGGCCGGGGGCCTGGTCCCTGCTCCGCCTCCGGCTCCGGCGGGGTGCGCGCGCGACGGGGACGGGCCAGGGGCCCCCGCGGCTGATGAGGACGACGCGGTTCACGTTCTCGGTGCGGCCCCAGGGGCTCGGGGGCCCCCGGCGGGTCGAACCCACTCGCTGGGACACGCTCCCACCCCGCCGCCGTCCCTCCCCGCCCCGACGCCTCCGCCAGCGCCCCCGACTCTACCTGCACGAGGAGACAGGGTGGTCGTCGGCCCCGCCGCAGGGGGGGTCTGCTTCGCGCTCTCCGAGGCTCGGCCCGGGGTGCCACGACCGGTCCCTTCGGCCCCGAGGGCCTCCTCACCCCAGGGACGTCGGCGGACCCCTCCTTCCTCTGTCCCGAGTCCAGCACACCGTTACCCACGACCTCTCGCTCGCCGGGCCGTTCGGGTTCGGGGTGTCCACTTGGCGCCGCGCCGGGCGGGGCCCCGCACCCCCATCTGACAGGCCAACCGGCCTCGCTCCCCCGCCCCCAACGACGGGAGGGTCGCGGTCGTCGACGCGACTCTGGCGTCTTCACGGCGCAGGACCGTCGCGGTCCACCACCATACCGGGTCGATAGAAAAAAAAGAAAAACGAGAGGCCTCCGTCCTACCTCTCGAGCGACCACCTCAGTGTAAAAGGTCAAAAAGATTGGGGTAAAGAATGGGAGCCAAAGGAGAGAGGCGGAAAGAGGAGGTCGTGGGTCTCGTGGTTCGCCCGGATGGGGTGCCTCAGCCGGGCGCACAGGGGTCGTCTCGCCCGACCGGCGGTGGTGGACACCCCCCCGCCGTGACCCGTGGGGGCGTGACAAGGGGCCCGGGTGGGTCGAACGTGGGTCCTGAGGCGCCACGGAGGGGACTGGGGTGGATTGTGGGACCGGGTCGACCTCCTCCGCACGGCGGCCGACCGGCTTCACAGGTTCGGGGGCTTCGTCGCCACTCACCTGTCCGGCGTCGTCAGTCCCCGCCCCGTCCGGTCTCCTGGGTACGGAACTCCAGGTCGACGAGCCTGCCCGAGTGACCCTAGACCGGTCAGCACGGACGTTCTTTCTCTTCCTTAGAGACTTTAAGGAACGTTTAGGGTAAGGGACTACTCACAGGGTCAGTCACCCTCAACGCTCTACTCGAGGTTCCGCGACACTGGGCGACCCCTAGGTCATGGACGTCGGGAGCCGGACCCACCCGGCACACGTCAGGGCCCCCGGGTCCCGTGTCGTACCGACCCGGTCCGGGCCCTCGAGGACAGGTGTGTTCCGGACCCACCCTGAGGCGGGTCCCCTGCAGCCTTCGGCCCCTCCGACCGAGAGACAAAAGGGAACCGGGGTCCCTAGGGAGAGTTGGAAAGGACCGGGACCCTCAAGGACAGGTGTGTTCCGGCCCCACCCCGAGGCGGGCCCCCTGCAGCCTTCGTCCCCTCCGACCGAGAGACGAAAGAGAACCGGGGTCCCTAGGGAGAGTTGGAAAGGACACAATCCACGACACGCCGACCGGTCGTCTTCCTGTCCTCGGTGGGCCCGGGACCCTACGGTCCGCGGCGCGGGAAAAGGTCGGGTTCGGGTCGAAACCTTCTCACTCACAGAACCGGACCACTGCGACTCCAGGCGGGTCTCCGAAACACAAAAGTCCCATGAGTACAGTCCCCAACGTTAAAAACTTTTGAAAAAATCAGATATTTTAGTAGAACTAAAATTGTAGGTTCTGTTCCTTAACATTTGGGTCTACCCCGGTATCTAGTCTCAGACCTTTTGGGGACAGGTTCTCCTTACGCACCACTGAACATCATTGTGCGTTCACAAGAGAAGCACTTCACCACCAACCGAGTTCCAGTGTTCGACTCTCGTTTCGGAAATCGAAGACCAATCTCTTGGGGTTTGTGTCTACCTTTTCAACAAGGGTAAGCGGACCTTCCGGTCACCCAACTTTCGCAAACACACCTTGACTCGTCCTTCTGTGAAGAGGGGCCGACGTCTCTGTCTGCTTCCCGGGTAGGAACGACAGAACGCCCCCGGCCACAACCCTCACCGCCCTTTTCGTAGAGGGGCGGCTACGGGGTCAAGGACAACAGTTCAATGCGAGGACACTGGCCTGTCCCCTCGGTCCGAAGCAAACCAAGGCCCTGCCACACACTTTTCTCACCAGTCGACGACTCTAGACTTCACCAACTCTAGTAAGTGGACAGACAGGAATCGACGAGATAGTACTCATCGCAAGTTTCTCTCTTTTTTTAGAGATGTTACAAAATTAACCAACTGGAATTCAACTGGTCCATAAACCCGGATAACGCGAAAAAAATCGGTAAGACGTTTTTGAGTCTTCAACGTCACTGACTCCCGACTAGGGGTGTGTGGGGGTGGTACCCGGGACCGCAAGGCTCAAGTGCGGTAGGGACCCGTCTCCGTCTTTGGTGTCTGGGACCGACCCCGCTCACACCACAGGACCAGTGAGACCCTCCCAAGGATAGAAACCCCCGTTCAAGGGACACTACGGGGGGTTACCTGTACCGAGGCAGGAGGGTAACCCGCCGTGTATGTGTGGACACACGGGACGTGACTACTGGGACGGGTCCCGGGAGCCGTGTGTGTCGATATCGGAGTGGAGACTTCTGTGTCAAACGTCTGGAGGACCCCCACACACGCGAGACTGGCGAAAGTTTACGACCTGGACACCGAAAAGGTAGAGCAAAAGTCGGTGTTCCTCGGGTCCTTCGACCGTCCCTACGTGCGCGAGGTCCGGTCGCTCGACCACCAGTGAATGAAGAAGACGCCCCTCCTCTAGGGGATGGCCGCCTACGACTTCCGGGTCTCGGACTGGAACCCGGTGAAATTCCTCGTCGAGTCGTTTTTCCCTTTGATGGCCATTCGCAGGACACCGAAAGGAGACGAGGTCTCAGCCAAACGAGTCTTGGTTCTCGGTCCCAGTGGAGAGTCGGGGGTCTGGACGTCCCCGGTCCACCCGCCCGGTGGACCCCGAAACGAAACAGAGGAAAGGAGGCTGAGGGGGTGGGGACGGGGAGGATCTCTATCGTGTCCCGACCCTGCCCGAAAGAGATTGTCCTCTTCCCCTGAGTCCTCGGTCCCCTGTCGACCGAAAAAGTCTTCTCGGCCCGTCCTCGGACTTTCCCTCTCGCACCCCTCTTGTCTCCCCAGTCTGTCTGACTACTCCTCTGACTTTCCGCCGGGAACCCGTCCAGGCCCTCTCTGACGGTGGGTACTGTGCACCGTAGCACGGGGGAGTCGAGACCCAGGGTCCATCACACTCCGTCCCACCGGACTTCGCCTGTTTCCCGTCCTGGACACCCACCGACACCCCCGTGTCCCGACGGGTGAGAAGGACGGTCCTGGACCCCTTCTGCGGGACGGCAGGGGGGTCCGGAGAGGGGTGGATGTCCCACGTCTGGGGCGGGACCGCACGGTCGGGGTCCGCAGGAACCAATGAAAAGAGAACGGAACAGACCAAGTAGGTCTCGGGATCGACCGGAACAGCCGACGGAGGTAGGGTCTCCTCATGTGCCCAATACAGGCCGACACAGGACCCACGGTACACGTCCCGGTCCTGCTCCTCGCCCCTCGTCAGTCCCCCGTGCCCAGTCTCTCCTCGGGTCGACCCCGCGTCTTCGATGGCGGGGTCACGGGGGGGTTCGCTCCCTCCCTCACACTCTTGAAATCGTAGGGAATCGTTCACCGGACTACCCACGTGTGGTAGAGACCTGGGCCACTCGGGTGGAGGACCCGGGCTCTGGGGGCGGGAAGTCTCGTCCGGGGGACGTCGGGTCTTACTGAACCAAACGTCCCTTCCCTCATCCCGAGTCCCGACCCTGGCGCGGCCACTGCCTGGTATCCGGAACCCGGCCCGACCGCAGAAGGACCAAGTGTGGACCCGTCTCTACCAAGACCTCTACTTGTCTCCCCCTTGCCCGGACCGTATAGAGTATGTCTGGGTCCGCTCCCATCGTCGTGTGCAGGGGGAGGTCCCTGGGTAGACCTGGAGTCGAAACCGCACCGACCGGGAACGTACCCTGACGTCCACTGAAAGGTCCCCCGGGTCTCGTACCTCGTCCCGTCGGGGGCGAACCTGTGAGACCGGTGTAGACCGGGCCTAGGACAGACAGGGCTCCGTGCGAGTCACTCGGCCCGAAACTTCGGGGTCGGGAGGAGACTGCTCGCCTGAGACGCGAGTGTGAGGAACGACTAACCTAGTCCAACACCGCTCGACCGGGAGGGACGGCGGGAAGGCCCGGCCTCGACCTGGGGACCGGGGACCAGAAGAGTCGGACACACGACGGTGTGAGTGGAACGGGGGACGGGGGTTGAGGGTCGCTCCTGCCCGGCCCCACACCCGACGTCCCGTCCCGACCGTCCCCTCGGCGGGAGTCTCCGGTCTACGGGCCCTTCGTCCCGTATTTCGTCCAGCGTCACCGCTCTTCGGTTCCCGATGCGGAAACTTCAGAGCCCCAGTCCCGAGGACCTCCTTCAACGTCAATACCTGTGCCAGTGGTGCTCGGAGACGAGTCTCTCCGACCCTTCGGTGGGACGAGACGAGGCACGACTGGGGCTCCCGACACCCGGACCCCACGGTCCCCGTAGCCTCGGAGAGGTCCCTTTGTTCCGACAACAGAGGGGGGTGGGGGGTAGGTGCCACGGGACAGAGTCGCCCGGTGGGTCCTGGCCGCAGACGTGACGACCGGGGGCATCGGCTCGGGGAACTCATGGAGGTCGACAGAGTGGCATAGATCGGAATAGCCGAAAGACTCATGAACCGGACGGAAGTGACTTCTCGTCTCTGCAAATCGAGATTCGGTCCCCCGACACCCTTCGAAAAATTCCTCTTTTCTATTTTTGTCTCCGGGTGGCATTGGGACTCTGCGTCAGTGTGCAAATAACAAACTCTTCGACAAGGGGAGGGGGTCCCCGGAAACGGCAGTGGAAGTCCCCGCTCAAATCAGACAGACGCCCCAGAGGGACCGGCCCCGCCCCCCTCCGTCTCCCGAACCGTACCACAGGTCCGTCCCTGCACCCACCCGGCCCGTCCGTCCTGTCGTCAGTAAAGTCCGCACTGGGAGGACCCTGCCCGACCAGTAGACGCGGCCACGGAAGTTCACCGAAGTTCTTCCTTCCGGCCCCACCCTGGGTCCCGGAAAGGTAGGTGTGTCTTATCCCCGAAAACCGCAAACTGGGACCCCGTCCCTCGCTCCCCTGGCCCCGTCTCGCCCCTCAGTGCCCGCCCCGCCCCCCCAGAGCCACCGGGGTACCCCGTCCCTCGACGGGTGGAGGGCACCACCGGTGTCGCCTTCGTCGGTCAGGACGAAGGGCCGACACGGGCTCGGGGGTCGACACGGGCTCGGGCCAGTCCGTGAAGACCCACCCCTCCCAGTGTCCATGACCGGAGGGCGTCCGAAGTGTCTTAGTCTATCGACTCAGACTCCCGAGAAACTCCCCGGAAGAGGGGTCCGACGGGACGTCCACTTGAGGTCCGTACGAAACGGGTGGAGGGGGTTTTTTTTGACCCCTCTTTCTTCGTCGAGAAGCAGTCCAAAGGCAGGACCTGACTTCCGACGTCGGAGTTGCGACAACCGTCGATACGCCCCTCCTCCCCGGACCGGGTGACGGAGGTCCGGCGGGCGGACCGAAACGGGAAGTGGGTCCGGCCGCCGAGAGTGCCGTCTAGGGTCACCGCTGAAGGGACGGTCGGGGTACGTCCTCGCAAGAGCTCTGGGGAACCAGGGGCGGAACAACTGTCTCAGAAGAGTTCTGCGCACCTTTCACGGGGAAGTGGTTCGCGAACAACCCAAAAGGGAAATTCCATAATGAAGTTTTTCCGCTCGCTGCTCAAGCGGACGCCTCGCCACAAACTCCTCCAGACCCTGCTGCTCCACCAGAACGGGTACATGCTCCCGGCGTAGGACCCGTTCCACCTCTCCTAGCTGACTCGCGGGGAGCGGGCCCGCGGGTGCTGGGGCGGAACGCCGCCTTCTCGGTGCGCCACTTCTACGGCCTCCGCGCCCTGCTCATGGCCGCGACGCCTCTCCTTTCGGCCTTGACGAGAACTCTTTGCGCTGGCGAGCCGCGGCCGCTACGACTGACACGGGCTCTCCGACGACGCGCAGGACACGCTGTCGGGCCCGACACTTAGGTCGGCGCCGAGTGGACGTGTCCTCAGGGACGACCATAAATAACTTGTCCGAGGGGCGCGGGGCGCACACCTGCGCCCTCTCCCTAAAAGCACCAAGGGACAGTGGTTCTTAATTCGAGACGCACTTCTGCCTGACAAGTCCCACCGCGGGACGGCACGCGTGTGCGCCTCTAACCACGCAAAGGGCGACGGGGCGCGGGGGTGGGGCGCGACGACACAAAAGTATATCCAGACCTCCGGACCACACCTCCAGGACAGCTACCTACTAGAACCGCCCCCCTACCTCGGAGGGACCCGGGGTCCAGGTAGGACACTGAAGACCCCGAGGGGTGGTTCCGGGCCGGGGGTTGGGATGCCGGCTGCGGACGACGTCGGTACACCAAGTTGAACACGAAAATACCTTTATCGCCAGGAACCGCAAAAAATGTCTAATGAGAAACCTGGGGTCGGTAAGATCTTCGATGAGGGGTGGAGTGGGGGTGGGACGTTTCTTCGTTTGTCGAAACCCTTCTGACCGGGCTCGTGGGAGGACGTCTGTGGAAGGACAACCGCAACCCCAAAAGCGCAATGGAATCTAGACACGCAAGACACCGGTATCCGGGGACTTCGGCGCAGACATATATGACACACCTCTCTCATACGTGGGTGACAGAGGCCTCGAACTGGACCTTAGTCATGTCATGGACATGGACGTGCCACGGGCGCGGCACACAGCGGGATATAACTCCCGAGGTCGAAAGGGAACAAAAAACTTTCCCCAAATACATGTTTATATAAAATACGGAAAAATAGTGTTCAGAACATGGGTCACTAAAAACGGTACCGCAAAACAAGATGAATATGACATTTAATACGTAGTATTTCTCGAGTAAATTCCTTTTAATGAACCATGTTATTAATAACATTAATTCTCTACATCGGAAATAATTTTAAAATATAAAAAGTGTTACAGTCGGAGTAGAAACCCAAGCGCCTCACCCTAACCCTCTCACCGTGGGAAGACATACAGTTAGGGAAACAAACTACAAAGGGTGGACGGAGCTTAGGCAAAGAGAGACTCGACCTCCAGAAGAATGGGCTGACCACAAAACCTTTTACTAAAGAAGTCTCAGTGACCCAACGACTGACCGATTCCCAAAAGAGGTCACCCTCGTCCACACCTGTCGTAGGGACTTCAAGAGGTGGACCGAGTGGTCGGAGAAGGAGGGTCCGGCGAGAGACGGTGGACCGGTCCATCCATGTCCACTGTCCCCCGACCCCACTCCAGGAAGGTCCTCGTCAACGTGGAGTCCACACAGCCCACTTGGCGGAGCTCTACCACTCGTCTGGCACTACGGAACCACAGTCACTTGGTGGAGGTAGGGTCACGGGTAGTCGGTGGGAGGGGGCCGACCCATCTGGTCTACCAGCCCACTCCTCGTGTGTGGCAAGTGTCCCGGTAAGAGAAACACGTGGCGAGAAGTGGGTCGTTTGTAGGGGAAGGGTACGCATCTCGTGAGTCCCGACCCCACGCAAAGTCTAGGGCCTTTCGTTCAGGCACATCTCCTCGGGATCCTACTTGGGAAAGACTTTATTCCCCTTTTACACACACTCCCCCCTCATTTACTCAAACCCCAATCGTATATGTGTAAGATAAATACTTTGTCTTGGTCGTTCCTGGATGACAACCCGCAGGGGCCGCCGAGTCTGCCATTTCTTAGACAGACGCCACGTCCTCTGGACCCAAACTAGGGACCCAGTCCTTCTAGGGTACCTCTTCCCTTTCCGATGGTCATAAGACCGGACCTCTTAAGGTACCTGACATATCCAGCACCCCAGCGTCTCTCAGCCCTGTGTTGATCGCTGAAAGTGAAGGTTATACTCCTTACTTCTCTAAGGTCGACCACCTACACCCTCTGGAGAACTAAGGAGGGCATTCTTAGTACTCAAGGCTGTGCCCGAACCCCAAGCCTTCTTGGACTTGGGTGCAGGGTCTCGGTGACGGGGCCGCCCTCCGAGGCGTCGTCGTGCGCGCTCCGTCTTTCGTCTGGCTACCGGCGAGCGCGAGTGAGAAGAGTGACACTGTCAGCCGAGGCGCGGCCGCCCTCCCTGGCCGGAGACCCTAGGAGCTTGGAACTGACGTCTTAGGTGACGCGGAAGGAGGGTGCTCTCCCAGATACCAAAATAAGTTTAAAAGGTTTCTTTTTCTGTTTTACGTTCTGGAGGAAGGAGGTCGGGGCGGCCCAGAGGTCACCCTCGACCACTAAGTGTCGACGGGTGCGGCCTGTGGGGTGGGGTCCCTCCGGGCCCCACGACCTCCCCGTGGGGAGACCAGGAAACGGTGGAGGGAGAGATTCGCGGTCGACGGGTCGTCCAGTGGATGGAGTAGAAGTAAAGGACCCACGAAGGCCTTCGAGACCGGGGAAAAGACTACCTACCAAGAGGTCAAGTAGTCTCCTCGCGCGTCTGGCACCCGGGCTCTGGTGGGACCCGACCGCCCTCGAGAACGTCGAGGTAGGAGTGAGGGACCTAATCATTATCCCTTAGACGTGTGTGGGGGTGGGGTGTAGGACGACGTCGGAGACCCGTGACCGAACCGTGTCTTGGTCCTCTCCGCCCCCCGTGACGCGACCGACCCCTCTGTCTCTGGAAGGTCGGTCTCGGAACGAAACCGGGGTCACGTAGATTCTAAACAGAAATAATGCAAACTCGAACGTGGTCCCCCGGGCTTGGAGGCCCGACGTCTGGTCATGGAGGACAGTCCAGTCGCTGTCGTACTCCAATTTCTATTTCGCGAGTCATGTACACTACGAGGACTCAGTAGGACTTTGGCAAGGGGGATGGGGACAGGTACCTTCTCGACAGAAGGTACTTTGACGAGGGTCCACGGTGTCTCCAACCCCAACGACGGAAGGTGTCATGGACTTCAAAAGACGTCGGGGAGTGGACCCCCTCCCCCGCCAAGTACCCCTCTGACCCCGAAACGTATTTCCTGGGACAAAAGAAGAAAAGTCGGGGTTCCTATACAACCCTAATATTAGTATAACAGTTTTCCTTCCTTTAACCTTCAATGGAGGTCTCTTTTATAAGGTCAGATAAACTTATTAATCCATTCTGACCCGAAAAACGACAACAACCAACCAGAATAAATTTTTTTTTTTCTAGGAGACACACACACACGCGCGCGCGCTCACGCACGCACACACACACACACGCACACACACACACACACGCACACACACAACCCCCGAAATCGTCTCTGGGCGGTGTCTGTGGTCACAGGTGGAGGTCCCGGGCCAAGGCTCCCGTATTCCGGGGGCCGAGGTAGGTGTGACTGAGAACTCAAGAGGATTTCCCGAGTAGACGAGTCCCGGAAGCAGAAACAGTAAGAGACGAACCGATGGTCCTATATTTTGTGAACCCTCTTTAGTTCCTAAAAGACAGAGATTTCTAAAGGTCCAATCTTCCACTGCAGGCCAGGGGAAGTCCAGACCTCCGACGTGGGATCTGACACACTCGACAGGCTCGACCCCTTAAGACTCAGACCGTGTCCGGACCCCCTAAGATGTTATAAAAGGTCCCCTTCGCTACCCGATGGACCACCGACCCCCCGTCGGTCCCCACCCCCCTCCCCTCAGAAGGACGGAGACTCCCTTCCAAAGACAGGACCGTTCCTGAACGTAACCATTTTACTCGGAGCCGAGGATCGGGGTTGGTCCGTCACCCGCGAGAGAGCTCACAGACAAAGGTCCTCCCATTTTAGAAAACGGTAGCGGTCAATACACCAACCAAACACTCAGTAACACCTCGTGAATCGGTCCGGCTTCTGTCGTTCTTCGTTAATCAGGAGACTAGCTGTGCCAAACAGTTGTATTTTCCAAACCCGACTTCCCGGCGGTCTACTGTGGGTGCCAAACCGTGCGGGCGCTACCGGTGTCCGGAAGCAACAAATAAGGCGGACGGACTTTTTGCGGGTCCCCCACTCTCTTCCCCCACCCGGTCTCGACCTCCACCCCGCGTCGACGGCAGGTAGACTCGGGGAGGGGAGCGCAATCCCCCGTCCCGACGACCCCGGTGGACGAAGGGTGACCCGGTCTCCGGGTAATAGGCCTGTCTCCCTGTCGGCCCAGGGGTCCCGTCCCTGTCGCTCTGCACTCTTTCCCGCAAGTCCTCTGCGCGCCTACCACTCTCATTTTCCAGTCGAATAAACTAGGCTCGACGAATCTCTAAAAAGGGAAAAAAAAAAAAAAAACGATTGGTCTCTTTATTTCAGTACCATCTTTTTAACTTTTTATGTATCTTACTATTTTCGGGGAGGGGGTTGAGTAGACATTAGGGTGCCGGGGTTCTGTGGTTGACTATTATAAAACCACATAAAGAAAGGGCATATACCGTGTGAGAGAACGAGTCATAAGACTCGTAGACAAAAACTCCTATTTAAGGATGTACACACTTCTGAAATTAACAAGGTCCGTTACACACACACACAATCAGGGAGTCGACACAGGTCGAGAAACGCTGGGGTGCCTGACATCGGGCGGTCCGAGGAGACAGGTGCCGTAAGAGGTCCGGTCTTGTACTCACCCAACGGTACGGGAAGAGATCCCCTAGAAGGGCTGGGTCCCTAGCTTGGGCAAAGAGGACGTAACGTGCGGCTGAGAAATGGAAGCCTTGGTGTCCCCTCCGAGACACCGGTAAAGACGTCTGGCGGACCTGAGGTGGTGGACCTCGAGGAGAAGGTTACTCTCCGGTGTCCCGTCAGGGAAGACAAACTCCGGCGTCTTGGACGACTGGGGGCGTGGAGGGGTGGGGGGGTGGGGGAACGGGACCCTGACGTCCTAAGTGAAGGCCGGGACTTCCTTCCCGAACACCAGGACGGACGGACGGAGTGGGGAATGGACAGTCCTCCAGGACGAAGCCCTGGTATGGACGGAGTAAACTGCCGGCGAATTGCACCAGGAGCCGGGTCTCAGAGGGTGAGGCATGTTAGGGACTACCACAGAACACAGCCTGGGACCAACTAAAGGTGGGAGACCAGGGGTCACGTGTCTCAGGAGGTTCGGTGGACGAGGCTCCAGAGGTATGTGCCGTGGTCACAAAGGAAGACAGGCGACAGGGGTGCCGGGGACATCGACCGAGACTGGGAACGACCATCGTCGTGGCACCTAAAGGAAGCCCTTCGTGAGGAGTCAGTGCGTTTGTCGTGTCCTAGACCGGTTGACTATGTAAAGGGAGAGACCATAGTTCTAACCAAGCCCCTACCCCCACTCTGATCGCACCCAGGTCGCTCTCAGTCAGAACCCTGAGTCCGGTCCTTAAGTCTCTCGTACCGCGAGGGACAGACGACGCCGGAGAGTTCACCTTCCTGTCTTGCGCTCGAAGCCCTCTGGAGTGGCTCCTCTCGGGTGACCCCGACTTCGGTCTTAAGTCTCGGAGCTCTCCTGCCCGACCGCCACCCCCCTCCTCTGACCGGTTGGAGACTGCAGTAACCTAGGAATTGTAGGTCGACGGGATCAGGGACCCTCGGTCGTTTAGGACAGAGAAAAAAGAGAATTCAACTGACCTGAACCCAAAACAAAATGAGTTGGGTTTCATAGGACCGATTATTGTGTCGGGGGTAGGGCCCCGTCACCCGTCTACATAAGAGTTCTGGTCCTCGGGTGTGGTGCACTCTCCCTCCGACCCCTCCCCTTTGTCAGTGAAACTCTTTGTCATACAACACTATTTCTCTCACAGCTCAAGGCAAGGCTAAGACCTCTTAAGGTGTCCAATCTACAAACACTGGTCTCCGGACCCCCACACTCCCGGAAAAGGATTCCCCGGAAAGGATTCCCGGAAAAGGATTGCCCCGAGAACCCGGGACTCCGGTGCGACCGAGAAACGACGTCCGGTCGTAGTCGTCACCTCTTCCTGGGACAGAAGGACCCCCTCTCCCGGACAGGGACTTCGGGGCCAGGGACGGGACCTCCGCACCCAAGACTGTGCTACCTGCGTCGAGACGGACTAACTCCGCTGGAGACCTCTGGGCCTCCTCCCAGTGACGCCCGACTCTAAAGGACCCGGGGTCCTTAGGTGGCCCTCCTCTCGTCCTCCCCCAGGACCCTGTCCCTGGTCCGGTCAGTTCCGGGCGTCCACCCGTCTTCCCTCGCGGGTCCCAGATCGCCCCCACCCACTACTTCCGCCACCGGAATCCCAGAAGGTCCAGGACCGACTGGGGGTAGTTTCAGCCCCTAGTCAGAGGGCTTCTCCTCGATTGAGGCCACCTCCGACCCTTCTGTCCACCGTCCGCGCGTCCACTACCTCTCTGCGTCTTAGGCCCCGGCGCGGGAGGAGGGGG
>SJYO01052617.1:56179649-56357919 GCA_006410555.1 Capra ibex | reverse complement strand
GGAGGGGAGGCGGAGGAGGGGCGGGGGTAGAGGGGAGGGGGAGACTGGAGGAGGAGCGAGGAGAGGGGGCCAGGAAGGGGGGTGGGGAGGAGAAGGAGGGAAAGATGGGAGGGTGCTCAGGAGTGCGGCCCAAACCCACCGAGGCGGGCCGCGGGGAAGTGGATGGCAGGGACTGCCCGGGTAAAGGCGGAGAGACACGCGAGGGTGTCGGGGGGAGGTAGGCGCGGGGGTTTTCCCCGTCAGCTCGGGGTCGGGTCCCGACGACGCCGCGCCCCCCGGCGCCCCCAGGTAGGGGGCCCTGGGCCTGTCTCTGATCACACGAGCCGTAGAGATGCCCGGGGCGACGGAACCGTTGCGCCACGAGGCCAGGTGGGACCTCCCAAAGTAATGGCTCCTTTTTTGTTGAAAAGAAGGGAATCTGGGTAAATTAATAAACTAACGAGTCATTGGTTTTCACGCGTTCCGGGCGTCGGTCTTCCCTGAACTTTCGGCTCGTTCGCCACTACCCGACGCCCTCGGGTCCCACGTTTCCGGCGCGGCGCGGGAGCTGGAGTTCCTTGGTCAGTTGTACCCCACGGCCGCCTCCCCCCTACTGCCTCCTCTTTCCTCTACTGCCTCCTCCTCCCCTACTACCTCCTCCCCTACCTCCTCCTCCCCCTACTGCCTCCTCCTCCCCTTACTGCCTCCTCCTCCCCTTACTGCCTCCTCCTCCCCTTACTGCCTCCTCCNCTACCTCCTCCCCCCTCCTCCTCCCCTACTACCTCCTCCCCCCTACCTTCTCCTCCCCCTACTGCGTCCTCCTCCCCCTACTGCCTCCTCCTCCCTCTACTGCCTCCTCCTCCCCCTACCTCCTCCTCCTCCCCCTACCTCCTCTTCCTCCTCCCCCTACCTCCTCCTCCTACTGCCTCCTCCCCCCCTACTGCCTCCTCCTCCTCTACTGCCTCCTCCCCCCTACCTCCTCCTCTCCCTACCCCCTCCTCCCCTACTACTTCCTCCTCCGTGTACTACCTCCTCCGTGTACTACCTTCTCCGTCCTACGACCACTTCACCCTCCGCTCAAGTTTCCGCGCGCCTCCCAAAAGTACATTTCAATTCAAAGTCTGCACTGACAGCGCTACCTCGGAGCCGCAAACTTGAGTAAATAATCTTTCAAAAGGTCGGTAAGTCGCCGAAGGGTCTCTTTACACCCTCCGCCCCGCCCCTCACCGAGACCAGGGGATCAATGTGGGTCCTCCCGTGGAACGAGACCGAGGACAAGATGGCCCTCCTCCCCCGCCTCCGCTTCTGAGGGGACGGGTGGGTCCAGGGTGCCCTCGGTATCCTCGTCTCCCAGGAGTCCTCAGCGTCTCCGTGGGACCCCACGTAGGCCACGCCGACCGGGTCGCCCAGTGCACCACTGGTGCACCACGACCGGTGCACCCAGAGGTGCGGGGAACGAGGACGAACACAGGGCCGCACTACCCCCTCCTGGACGGCGGTCGTCTTACGGAAGTCGAAAGGTCCAGACTTAAGGTTCGGGTGTGACGAGGAACTACTCTTTTTTTACCTGCAGTGTAAAAGTTCCACTAATTTATGGAAGATTCTCCCCGAAATTCGGAGCCCTGACTTCCTAGGGTGGGGGGTTCCGGGGCAGACGACTACACCTGACTTACCCGAACTCTAGGGTGGACCAGAAGAGTGACGGGAGGGGGGTGCGGGGGGTTTGGCGCGGTCCTCCTTTCCTTGAAGGGGAGGTCCCGGTCCGGTTGACTCCCGTGACCCGTCTGTGACCGGGCGGTCCTCGACGAGCGTCCCCGTGAAGGACGGAAGGACCGCGGTCCTCTAGGAGTCCTGCGAAGTCGAGACGGACCTCGAGTGGAAGGCCAGGGAGTTTGATAGGGTAGAAGACCTGAGAACCGTTCTAGCACTTGGTAGGCTTTTGTGTAGGTTGACTCCGACACCACCAGGGGAGGGGTTTACCCCAAAAGAGAAGGAACGAGACTCCAGTGTCGATACTAGAGTGGGTGGAGATACGACGTTGAGACACGACGAAGTGAGGTTGTGCTTCTTGTCCAAAGACTTTATTTGCACCCCGAAACGAATATCCTCGGGGGAAACGACGGTTCGTGTTAAAATTTGGTGTGTCTCCTGATCGAGTCCGTCAGTTCTTAGACGGACGTTACGTCCTCTGGACCCAAGTCAAGGATCGACCCATTCTAGGGGACCTCTTCCTTTACCGTTCGGTGAGGTCATAAGAACGGACCTTTTAGGGTACCTGTCTCCTCGGACCGTCCGACGTCAGACACCCAGTGTTCTCAGCCTGTGCTGAATCGCTGACCTGCCGGTGGTGGTGGTGTCTCCTGAAGGGACCACCGGGTGACCAACTCTTGGACGGACAGCCACGTCCCCTGTACCCAGACTAGGAACGAGGTCCTTCTGGGTTCACGACGGCCCGCCAATTTGACACGTGACCTTGGTGGCTTCGGACTTGACACCTCGGACGTTCGACGTTGCTCGTCGACGGTGTCACTCTTCGGGTACGTGGCGTCGCTCCCTCGTCGGGGCTGAGGACCTCTTGCGGGAACACCGTCGGGGCTCTGGCCCCGTCGGCAGTCGTCCCTAATTTCCGATTTGGGGAGGTGTCTCGCAGTCGGCCCGGGGAGAGGGTCGGGTGGGGGTGGGGGCCGAATGTCCTTCTACCTAGGAGTCCCGTCCACGTCGCCAGAGACACTGGAGTCTACTTTGCGTAGTCAAGGTTTGGAGTTACAGGTACGAGTGTGGGGTGCGATAGGAGAAAAGTCACCCTTAACGTAGAAAAAGACTCAGCCTCCGTCACCACACGACCGTTCACAACTTGTTGCTCGACAGACCCCTCCTTCGGAACTTAGCACGGTAAACGGCTTAAGGTACCACCGTCGCGAGGGTAGCGTCGGTTGAAATCCGACTTTGGACTCCAGTCGAGAGGGTCCGGCGACACTCGACCGGGTCTTGTGGCACCCTTTCCCGAGGTCTTGGTCCTCTGTGTGTATCTCCCACGGCCGGGCGACACCGGGGGAACGGACCGTCACGCTATTTCGGTGAGAAAAGATGAAAGGGCGGCTCCGAGGGTTTACACAAAGACTCTACGATGAGGATCTTGACGGAAGAGTGGTACGGAGGTAAGGTTTCCGTCGTGGAAGTTGTGCTCCAATTTCTCTAAAAGCCGAAGTACTTTTGCAGGTCCCTACATCTCTAGTGTCGCATTTCTTGCGTCGGAACCCTGTTCCCAATACGTGTGAATAATACACAAAAATTACCCGTAGGGTCCACCGCGTTACCATTTCTTAGACGGACGGGTACTCTTCTACATCCAAATTAGGGACCCAGTCCTTCTAGGGGACCTTCTCCTTTACCGTTGGGCGAGGTCATAAGAACGGACCTCTTAGGGTACTCGTCTCCTCGGACCGCCCGATGTCAGGTACCCCAACGTTTCTGAGTCTGTACTGGCTCGTGCGTGCACACGTATATAAAAGAACTATAGTCAGTGGTATTCTTTCCGTAAACACCTTTATTTGTGTACAGGCACAGGCACAGGTACGTACACACATTATTACCCTATAATATTATGATAGTTAACTAGCCTTTAGAGAAACAAGGGCGAAGAGAGGACCAAGGTGGAGGACTGTAAGCTCAATCCTCTTTCTCCGAGTCAACACATCCTACCTCCCCTAGAGGCACGCCGGCTCAGAGTCCAGGGTCTATCATTCCTCTTATGGAAGTTATGACTGTCCAGACGAGTCCTATTAAATGTCAATCTTGGTGCGTGAAAATCAATGGGGGCTACCTACTCCTGCTGTCTTTTCACAACGTTCCATCGCAAGTCTCAGAAAGAAAAAAAAATTAAAAGACCCGGTACGGTTTGTGTTCACCCTAGAATCAAGGGTCTGGTCCTTAACTTGCGCACGGGGGACGTCACTTCTCAGAATCGATCACTTTATGGTCCCTTCAGGTCTCCGTAGAAAAATTTAGTTAAACTAACTCTGAACCCGAAGGGATCACCGAGTCACCACTTCGGTGGACGATTACGCACTCGATGCCCTCCGGTCGCAAGCTAGGGACCCAACCCTTCTGGGGGACCTCTTCCTTTACCGTTGGGTCAGGTCATAAGAACAGACCCTTTAGGGTACCTGTCTCCCCGGACTGTTCGATGTCAGGTACTCCAACGTGTCTTAGCCTATGTTGGCTTCACTTCCCTGACATTCGTAAAAACACACGGGAATTCAAAAGAAACTTCTGTGTCAAAAATAACTGACACATCATAAGATAGGTTATAAAAACACGATTTGATATAATTTGATCAATATACATGATGTCAGGTACCCCAACGTTTCTCAATCTGTGCTGACTCGTTGACTTGACTTGACTATAACTTGATTAAAGGATAAAAGTCCGTAAATCCAACAAGAATTCAAATTTTAGTAGTACTATATATTTTATCTATTTATTATTCCAGGATGACATACATCGTGTCCTTTAAGATGAGTCCTGAGATATTTCTGGATATGTCCCTTTCTTAGAAGACTTCTTGTCTATACACCTATTTATACTGACTCAGTGAAACGACACGTGGACTTTGATTGAGTCGTAACATTAGTTATTATGAGACTATTTTTAGAAATTTTTATTTATTTTAATAGTATTTCTTGAGGCACCAATTATAGAAGTATACACTTAGAAGTATTACTAAAAGAAAAATAAAAGAATTCTCTATCAGGACTCTCACTCGCACCGATTTACTTCCTTACACTTATCAAATTAAGTCTAGCCGTTTGACAGGGGTCACCGAAACTCAGTCTCAAGGACAAAAATTATAAGAAATGTTGTAACTCATAAATTCACTTTTTTTATCTTGGAGTAACAATAAAAGTCAAGTCAAGTCAGCGAGTCAGTACAGGCTGAGAAAGCTGGGGTGCTTAGTGTCGTGCGGTCCGGAGGGACAGGTAGTGGTAGAGGGCCTCAAGTGAGTCTGAGTGCAGGTAGTTCAGTCACTACGGTAGGTCGGTGGAATAGGAGACAACAGGGGAAGAGGAGGACGGGGGTTAGGGAGGGTCGTAGTCCCAGAAAAGGTTACTCAGTTGAGAAGAGTACTGAGAAGCGGTTTCATGACCTCGAAGTCGAAATCGTAGTAAGGAAGGTTTCTTTAGGGTCCCAACTAGAGGAAGTCTTACCTGACCAACCTAGAGGAACGTCAGGTTCCCTGAGAGTTTTCGTAGTTAAGAAGCCGTGAGTCGAAAGAAGTGTCAGGTTGAGAGTGTAGGTATGTACTGGTGACCTTTTTGGTATCGGAACTGATCCGTCTGGAAACACCCGTTTCATTACAGAGACGAAAACTTATACGATAGATCCAACCAGTATCGAAAGGAAGGTTCCTGATTCCCAGAAAATTAAAGTACCGACGTCAGTCGTAGACGTCACTAAAACCTCGGGGTCTTTTATTTCAGACTGTGACAAAGGTGACAAAGGGGTAGATAAAGGGTACTGCACTGCCCTGACCTACGGTACTAGAAGCAAAAGACTTACAACTCGAAATTCGGTTGAAAAAGTGAGAGGAGAAAGTGAAAGGAGTTCTCCGAAAAATCGAGGAGAAAGGAAAGACGGTATTCCCACCACAGTAGACGTATAGACTCCAATAACTATAAAGAGGGCCGTTAGAACTAAGGTCGAACACAAAGAAGGTCGGGTTGCAAAGAGTACTACATGAGACGTATATTCAATTTATTCGGCCCACTGTTATATGTCGGAACTGCATAGGAAAAGGATAGACCTTGGTCAGACAACAACAAGGTACAGGTCAAGATTGACAACGAAGGACTGGACATATGTCTAAAGAGTTCTCCGTCCAGTCCACTAGACCATAAGGGTAGAGAAGGTCTTAAAAGGTGTCAAATAACACTAGGTGTGTCAGTTTCGGAAACCGTATCAGGTAATTCGTCTTTATCTACAAAAAGACTTTGAGGGAACAAAAAAGGTACTAGGTCTCCTACAACCGTTAAACTAGAGACCAAGGAGACGGAAAAGATTTTGGTCGAACTTGTAGACTTTCAAGTGCCAAGTGCATAACGACTTCGGACCGAACCTCTTAAAACTCGTAATGAAATGATCGTACACTCTACTCACGTTAACACACCATCAAACTCGTAAGAAACCGTGACGGAAAGAAACCCTCACCTTACTTTTGACTGGAAAAGGTCAGGACACCGGTGACGACTCAAAAGGTTTGAACGACCGTATAACTCACGTCGTAAAGTGTCGTAGTAGGAAGTCCTAAACTTTATCGAGTTGACCTTAAGGTAGACCTTAAAAAGTAAAAAAGGAGTAAGTAAAAATTCTCGAGAAATGTATACTTCCTGTAAATGAAACAGTATATACAACTTTATAAAAGTAAAAATTGGATATCTTAACATGTATAAAAAGAAAAATTACTATCTTTAATAAAAGAAAGTGCAACTCTTTAAAATGTAAATTTTTTCTTAACCTCAGAAAGTGAGACAGGTAATGTACAAGAATTATACATATATGAATCTTTACGAAAGGGTGGACCGGAATATTGATAAGTGATTATAAAAGGGTAAAGAGAATGGTTTAATGTTTCATTTAATATTTACATCCGTAAAAAGAAAAAAAAAAAAAACAGACGGAGAAATTCTGTGAGGTAAAAGAGTCAACCACAAAAGGAGGTCCTGATGTTAGTCCGATCGTGGAGGGAACGTTTGATTTGGGTTTAGAAGTTTCCCTTCTCTTTTTCTTTCTGGCGAAGGAAGAATATCGTCGGTCATCCTTTTGACCCCGTAGTTTTCAGTGCAGGTAGAGACCTCGAAGAGTCGGGTCGAAGACCAAGACGGCGAAGATGTCCTTCTACTTCTCACCCGTTAGGACAGAGAGGGGCGGTCCCTGCCGTCAACCCCGACTGGTCTTCCAACCCCGACTGGCGAGGGTAACCCAGAATCCGGTCACCAAACAAGAGAGGTCAGTGATGACTGGGCGGTCGGAGGGTCCAGTCTAGAGTTCGCCCCGTCGTCTTTACCCTCTTTTTCTCGTTCACACGAAGTTCGTGACGCACTACCGGAAGACAGCATATAGGTGGATAATAGACGGGAGACAGAGAGAAGACAAATGCAGTTTATAAATAACAGACAGATGGTAGAGAGTTAATAGAGAGGTAGATAGACATAGATCCCTACGGTCTGGTGGACTGGACGGAGAACTCTTTGGATATACGTCCAGTCCTTCGTTGTCAATCTTGACCTGTACCTTGTTGTCTGACCAAGGTTTATCCTTTTCCTCATGTAGTTCCGACATATAACAGTGGGACGAATAAATTGAATTTACGTCTCATGTAGTACTCTTTGCGACCCGACCTTCTTTGTGTTCGACCTTAGTTCTAACGACCCTCTTTATAGTCATTGGAGTCTATACGTCTACTGTGGTGGGAATACCGTCTTTCACTTCTCCTTGATTTTTCGGAGAACTCCTTTCACTTTCTCCTCTCACTTTTTCAACCGAATTTCGAGTTGTAAGTCTTTTACTTCTAGTACCGTAGACCAGGGTAGTGGAGTACCGTTTATCTACTGTTTTGTCTCCTTTGTCACAGTCTGAAGTAAAAAACTCGAGGTTTTAGTGACGTCTACCACTGACGTCGGTACTTTACTTTTCTGCGAATGAGGAACCTTCCTTTTAATACTGGTTGGATCTGTCGTATAATTTTTCGTCTCTGTAATGAAACGGCTGATTCCAGGTAGATCATCAGTTCCGATACCAAAAAGGTCATTAGTACATGCCTAAACTCTCAACCTAACACTTCTTCCGTCTCGCGGCTTCTTAACTACGAAAACTTGACACCACAACCTCTTCTGAGAACTCCCAGGGAACCTGACGTTCCTCTAGGTTGGTCAGGTAAGACTTCCTCTAGTCGGGACCCCAAAGAAACCTTCCTTACTACGATTTCGACTTTGAGGTCATGAAACCGGTGGAGTACGCTTCTCAACTGAGTAACCTTTTCTAACTACCACCCTCCCTAACCCCCGTCCTCCTCTTCCCCTGCTGTCTCCTACTCTACCGACCTACCGTAACGACTGAGCTACCCGCACTCAGACTCACTTGAGGTCCTCAACCACTACCTGTCCCTCCGGACCGCACGACGCTGAGTACCCCAGCGTTTCTCAGCCTGTGCTGACTCGCTGACTTGACTCGACTCGACTAGCCCTAGACAGATGATAGATAACTCTCCAGCGGTGAAATGGACACGGTCGTGTCGATGAGGCACACCAGTCGATATGGGTTCCGACACTCTACGACCCACTCTACTTACCTGAGCCCAGACCCTCCAGGAGTCTGTCCTGGTCAGGTCGCCTTCCTACGGGGTTTCTCTGTGTCCATACGGGCTCCCGTCTCCGTCTCCGGGTCCACTCCCACTCGCCACCTTTCCCCCCGAGTCTGTCCAGGTGACCCAGAACTCACAGTGAGTCGTGGAGGGTCTCTCTCACTTCCTCCGTCCCCCTTACGGGAGGACCGGGGCGGAGAAAGTGCACTGGGTTCGGGAAAAGTCGTGAGTGAAGGATCGGAGGGTGGGGGGTTGTGGTCCCCCAATCCTGGTGACACCTACTCGGTCTTTAGTGAAGAGGGTCCTTGTCTCGTCCCCCGTCTTCCGAACCCTCTATAACGTAACGGTCTAGGGGTGGCTCCTCAGTTTAAGTTCGACCAAAGGGAAGTCACCGCTCTCCCTGTCCACCCCCGACACCAAGCGACGGACTCTGGGATTGCAGAACATGGGGATTGACAACAACAACAACTCAACAAGTCAGCACAGGTCGAGAAACGTTGGGGTACCTGACGTCGTACGCCCTGAAGGGACAGGAAGTGGTAGAGGGGCTCAAACGAGTTTAAGTCCGAACAACTCAACCACTACGGTAGGTTGGTAGAGTAGGAGACAGCAGGGGAAGAGGAAGGGAGTCAGAAAGGGTTGTAGTCCCAGAAAAAGTCACTCAGCCGAGAAACGTAGTCTATTGGTTTCAAAACCTCAAAGTCGAAGTCGTAGTCAGGAAGGTTACTTATGAGTCCCAACTAAAGGAAATCTTGTCTGACCAACCTAGAGGAACGACAGATTTCCTGAGAGTTCTCAGAAGTGTTCGTGGTGTCAAGTTTTCGTAGTTAAGGAGCCACGAGTCGGAAGAAATCCCAGGTTGATAGTGTGGGATGCATTGATGACCTTTTTGGTATTGACACTAAGACGTCTGGAAACAACCGTTTTAATACAGAAACGAAAATTATGTGACACATCCAGACAGTATCTAAAAGAAGGTTCTTTGTTCGCAGAAGATTAAAGCACCGACGTCAGTGACAGACGTCATTAAAACCTCAGGTTCTTTTCTTTCAGACAGTGACACAACGTCCTTCCCCGTGGGAAAGTCCCGGGCTTTGACCCGAGAACAGATTGTGAGCCTTTACTTAACAGGCTCCTCTGTGCACGACTGTTTCGTTCTCTAAAATAGCCATTTCCCGCGGGCCCCCTCTTGTCCTCCCATTCCCTTGGGTCCTCTTGACGAGACGGCGCACCGAGTGTCACAACCCGAAATACCACTACCCTAATCAAAGGCCCACCAGAAACCGGTCAGTGAGATTAAGTCAGAAAGGACCGCCGCGTGCGTAGCGAGTCGGTTCTACCCACGATCGCTCTCCCTAAGACCCTTCACCTGCCTGTGCGCCACAGAGGAATGCTGGAAAGGGCTTGAGAAGGCCAACCACCACCGAATAACCAAGACATAAGGAATAGTCCTAGAGGACGGAATTTTGTTGAGTACGTTTGCCAATGATGTCGCGGACCGGTCCCGCCCACCGAAGTTAGTCGCACGAAAGGGCTTGTTGACGAAGGTGACAAAGGGGAAGATAAACGGCTCTCCACTGGTCTACGGTACTAGAATCAAAAAACTTACAACTCAAAGTTCGGTCGCAAAGACGAGAGGAGAACGTGGGCATTGACACACGTGGGCATTGACACGCATGGGGATTGACACGCATGGGGATTGACACGCGTGGGGATTAATACGCTTGGAGATTGACACGCGTGGGGATTGACACGCGTGGGGATTGACACGCATGGGGATTGACACGCATGGGGATTGACACGCGTGGGGATTGACACACGTGGGGATTGATACGCATGGGGATTGACACGCGTGGGGATTGACACGCATGGGGATTGACACGCATGGGGATTGACACGCATGGGGATTGACACACGTGGGGATTGATACGCATGGGGATTGACACACATGTGGATTGACGCATGGGGATTGACACACGTGGGGATTGACACGACCGAAAATGGAGGACGTCGTGGAGCGAAACGACTCCGGAGAGTTCCGAGCCTCGTCCCGACCGTCCTCGACGTTCGTCTCTACGACGAAACCCCAGGAGGTCGGGACGAGGCTCCGCGCGAGACAAGGGCCACCCCGTCGGCCTGAGAGTAAGATCCAGAAGGTTCGGGTCCCCGGTCTGTCGACTCGTCGGAGAATAATTTGGAGTTTCTCAAGAAACAAGATGTCGACTCCCGGCTTTTATGTCCCGTCGTAGAGAGTCGACCAACGAACCTCCAACGACCCTCTTAGGGAGTCGTTCTCTTTTTCCCCAAACCTGGTTCTAGTGTTCCTCTTCGGTCAAGAAGAGACGAGAGACAGGAAGCGGACCTCTCTCCGAGACCGGTGAAGGTAACTTTCTTTTCTTTTTTCTTTTTTTCGACTTCTTTGTCTCGAAGTCGGAACGAAAGCCTCGAGTAGTTATGTCGTCGACGCCCCTGAAATTTTGACGGACTGTGAACCCGTGGTGGGGGTCCCTGAGTCTGAATTAACTGCACCCCCACCCTGAGGGGGGCCCCTAAACTACACGAGGGTCCAACTCCCGGTGACGGAGCATTGACACGAAAATGACAAATGGAAATTACTACTACCACCTCCCCACCTATGGGAAAAAGGAGGAACCGCCCCACCTCTAGTTTTCAGATGGAAACTCCGGGTACTAGTTCCCCAGGAAACTGGACGAGACCGGGTGTCGCCAAAATAAAAGACATTAGTCGTGGAAGGTCACGTCCCGGGCTCCCGTCGTCTACGTTTGGATTCAGAGTGATTTCGTCGATTTTGCGTCTGTATAGTGAACCGGTTGTTTCCAGACAAATCAGCTTCGGTACCAAAAATAGTATCAGTAGATACCGATACTCTCAACCTGGTATTTCCGACTCGAGACTTCTTAGCTACGAAAGTCTAACGCCACGACCTCCTCTGAGAACTCTCAGGGAACCTGTCGTTCCTCTAGCTTGGTCAGTTAGGATTTCCTTTAGTTGGGACTTATAAGTAACCTTCCTGACTACGACTTCGACTTTGAGGTTTTGAGACCAATAGACTACGTTTCTCGGCTGAGTGACTTTTTCTGGGACTACGACCCTTTCTGACTCCCTTTCTCCTCTTCCCCTGTTGTCCTACTCTACCAACCTACCGTAGTGGTTGAGCTACCTGTACTCAAACTTGTTTGAGGTTCTCCGTCCCTTCAGACTACACGACGTCAGGCAACTAGCGTTCCTCAGTCTGCACTGACTCCCTGACTAGTTGTCTTCGCAGAGGGACGGAGACTCGACAACCACCGAAAGAGAGGTGATTAGTGTTCGGGATTAAACTTGAAGGGTCCACACCCAGGAGGTCGGTTCGAGAGGAACTGGTCAGATTTTGGGGAAGGAAGGGGTGGAAGGAAGGAGGTCCCAAAAGAGACGGGAAGAGACCTGTAAAATCGGAGGTGACCCCGGAGGTAACCAGTCGTCAGGTCATCCTTTGTCTTAGAGAAACTCCGCCACCCCCGGAAAGTCAGAGGGTCCTTGGGAGGGAGGGTCCCGAGAAGTGATTCGTAAGGAGGAAGAAAGAAAGAAAAAAAAAACCGGTCCGGGACACCGAAGGCCCTAACACAAAGGGGTGGTCCCCACCTTGGGTCCGGGGCTCGGCACCCTCGCGTCAGAATGGGTGACCCGGCGGTCCCTACAGGTGTGCGAGTCACACAAACATACCCGAACCAGTGCAGACTGAGAAGCACTGAGGTACCCGACGTCGGGTGGTCCGGGGGGCAGGCACCCTAAGAGACCCGTTCTTGTGACCTCGCCAACGGTACAGGGAGAAGTCCCCTAGAAGAACTGGGTCCCTACCTTGGGTGCGGAGGACGCAGAGGATGTGACCGTCCGCCCAAGAAGTGGCGATCGCGGTGGACCCTTCAGGTCCACCAGTGACTTGTAAGAAGTGACAAGACTAAGACTACGATTAAAAGGAGCCCAATTAAGCGAGAAAGGACGAAATCAAAGGAATAGACATTTGACCCTTGTTGTGAGTGAAACTCCTCAACTTCGTTATTACTTTATTTTGTCTGTCTTGTGAATAAGGTCCGGTTAAAGAGTCACGAAGGGAATATATGTATCTTATCACATATAAAATAAATAATATCTAAATAACTACCTATGATATAATAAATTGAATAAATTACATATAATAGATAAATAATAACCTCTCCCTTTACCGTTGGGTGAGGTCACAAGAACGGACCTCTTAGGGTCCCTGCCCCTCGGGTCGCCCGACAGGAACGGATACAATCTAATATATATATGAAGGTGAAGAAGTAAAAGCCGGCACGACCGAGAGACGACGACACTCGCGAAAGACGACGAACGCCACTCACCCCGCCGAGAAGGAGCGCCGCGTCCGAGGGAGACGCCTTGAGCCGGAGGTCTGCGTCCCCGAGTCCCGCCGTCACGCCCCCGAGTCCTCGTGTCCGAGTCAGCACCGTGGGCGCCCGAATCAACGAGGCTCCTTTCCCCTAGAAGGGCCTGGCCTTAGAGGGCGTCACCGCCCGCCTAAGAAACGGTGACTCGACGGTCCTTTCGGGGATTCTCGAAGCAAATCTAAGTGGTGGTCCGGGAGTCCTTTGCGCCACTCTGTCCAGGACAGGAATCGGGTGCACTGTCGTAGAGGGAAGGCAGAAGGAGACAGGGGACTTCCTGGCGCCCGTAGGAATGGGTTCCGACGCAAGAGTCGGCCTACCCCACCCCTCCCGAAATCTTTGCCCCGGAGGAGGGAGGGTGGTGGCGAGGGGGTTCAGCGGGGTAGAGCGGGAGCAGGGACGGAAAGACCCAATTCGGGTCCCCGAACACGAAGAGAAGACTCTTCCGAATAGTTCCGTAGCGGTTCCCAAAGACCTTTGTAGAGTGGGCGCTCTACTGTGGACGAGGGTGGACCTCGGTGGACCACCGAGGAGCTGAGTCTAAGTTACGGGCCCTCCCTCCGGGAAGGAGCCTGGTCTGGACGGCGACCCAACCACGTTGGGGCGCGGGAGGTCGGGCGGGAGAGGTCGGGTGACAGAAGGCTAGTCTTTGCGGCTACCTCTGTGAGACTAGGCACCCGGCGCCGGTCCGCCCTCCTCCGTGCCCAGGGGCTCCCCGGCGGTGTGGAGTACCCTAGCCACTTGTCTCCGCGAGCGGGCGCCGGGCCCCGTGGTGCTCTTTAAGTCCTTTCCGAAGTCTCTCCACAGTGCTGGCACCCTTCGTGCCCGTCTGTCTTCCCGCCGCAGGCCCGAGTCGTTCCTCGCCCCTGTTTCCGGACCTCTGCGAGTCCTGTGCGTCCCAGACGTTCCCGCGCCCCGGGGGTCGGTCGTCGCCGCCCCTCCGCCCTCTGGGCCGGTCGCGGAGAAATATGCCCCTAGAGTCGATACTATGTCTACTTGGGGAGACACTCTGCCTTTGTCTTAGGGCCCGAGGTCTTGTCGGCGCCCCACGGTTCCTCCTCCCCACCCCTCCGAACCTCCCGCTCCAATCCCGAGCTTCTACGGTTGACAGTGTGTGGTCTACCTGTTACACGCCGTGTCGCCTGACATCAGTTATAGGACCCTATTTGGTATCACCTTTCCTTTCCTTTCTTAAGACAGTCAAGTCAAGTCAGCGAGTCAGCACAGGCTGAGACGCTGGGGTACTTAGCGTCGTGCGGTCCGGAGGGACAGGTAGTGGTTGAGGGCCTCAAGTGAGTCTGAGCGCAGGTAGTCCAGTCATTACGGTAGGTCGGTAGAGTAGGACCCAGCAGGGGAAGAGGAGGACGGGGTTTAGGGAGGGTCGTAGTTAGAAAAGGTTACTCAGTTGAGAAGCGTACTCCACCGGTTTCATGACCTCAAAGTCGAAATCGTAGTCAGGGAGGTTTCTTTAGGGTCCCGACTAGAGGAAGTCTTACCTGACCAACCTAGAGGAACGTCAGGTTCCCTAGGAGTTCTCAGAAGAGGTTGTGGTGTCAAGTTTTCGTAGATAAGAAGCCGCGAGTCGGAAGAAGTGTCAGGCTTAGAGTGTAGGTATGTACTGGTGTCCTTTTTGGTATCGGAACTGATCTGCCTGGAATCAGTCGTTTCATTACAGGGACGAAAACTTATATGATAGATCCAACCAGTATTGAAAAGAAGGTTCCTCATTCGAAGAAAATTAAAGTACCGACGTCAGTGGTAGACGTCACTAAAACCTCGGGTTTATTATTTCAGACTGTGCCAAAGGTGACAAAGCGGTAGATAAACGGTACTCCACTACCCTGGTCTACGGTACTAGAAGCAAAAGACTTACAACTCGAAATTCGGTTGAAAAAGTGAGAGGTGAAAGTGAAAGTAGTTGTCCGAAAAATCAAGGAGAAGTGAAAGACGGTATTCCCACCACAGTAGACGAATAGACTCCAATAACTATAAAGAGGACCGTTAGAACTAAGGTCGAACACAAAGAAGGTCAGGTCGCAAAGAGTACTACATAAGACGTAAATTCAATTTATTCGTCCAACTGTTATATGTCGGAACTGCGTGAGGAAAAGGATAAACCTCGGTCAGACAACAAGGTACAGGTCAAGATTGACAACGAAGGACTGGACGTATGTCTAAAGAGTTCTCCGTCCAGTCCACCAGACCATAAGGGTAGAGAAAGTCTTAAAAGGTGTCAAATAACACTAGGTGTATCAGTTTCCGAAACCGTATCAGGTATTTCGTCTTTATCTACAAAAAGACCTTGAGAACGAAAAAGGTACTAGGTCACCTACAACCGTTAAACTAGAGACCAAGGAGACGGAAAAGATTTTGGTCGAACTTGTAGTCCCTCAAGTGCCAAGTACATAACGACTTCAGACCGAACCTCTTAAAACTCGTAATGAAATGATCGTACACTCTACTCACGTTAACACACCATCAAACTCGTAAGAAACCGTAACGAAAAGAAACCCTAACCTTGCTTTTGACTTGAAAAGGTCAGGACACCGGTGACGACTCAAAAGGTTTGAACGACCGTATAACTCGTGTCGTGAAAGTGTCGTAGTAGAAAGTCCTAAACTTTGTCCAGTTGACCTTAAGGTAGTGGAGGTGATCGAAACAAGCATCACTACGAAAGATTCCGGGTGAACTGAAGTGTAAGGTCCTACAGACCGAGATCCACTCACTAGTGGGGCAGCACTAATAGACCCAGCACTTCTAGGAAAAACATGTCTAGAAGGCACATAAGAACGGTGGAGAAGAATTAGAGAAGATATGTATGTGTAATTTTTTTATTCAATGTCTGACCGAAGAATTTCTTCTGTGTGCCGTCCTGAAGGGACCCCCAGGTCCCAATCCTTCGGTGCGAACGTGACGTCCCCGTGTCCAAGTGTCGGTCGTAATCTTTGGTATCCCTCCTCTCTCGGTCGTGCAGCGAGCGCCACGATTCGTGCTCTCAAAGGCACACTCAAAGTAGACGTCTTCGTGTCTCGACGTCCGACCTACGGAGGTGGGACTGGTACGTGAAGGGTGACCCCCACCACCGAATCCCACCCTGCGACGACGCCCCACCCCCAGGGATACGCACCTCCTCCCGGACCCCACTGGGGGTCGAGGAGCAGGTGGCCGCCGACGAGACGGACCACGTCCTCCGCCACCCCCTTCCCCACTCGGGCGGGATCCGACGACCGGAAAGGGCTCCGACAACCGAAGACTTTCGAGTCGACGTCGGACGACCCGTCGCTGAGAGCGACTCACGTTTCGTCCAAGCACCCTCCCTCCCACCCGCACACCTGGCCGACGAATTAATTTTGTCCCTCCCCAACTGTCCTCCCGGGAGACTTACAAACTAGAGAGTGAGACGAGTGAAAGATTGAGCTCTCCCTTCTTCGGAGGATGAGACGGAAGAGGGTGGAGAAGAAAGGGGTCGGACCGTCCACGGCGACCACAGACAGGCAGGAGGGGCTCCCGAGGGGAGGGCACAGACCCTTCAGGACCTAAGTCCCACGGCAAACAACCCCCCTAAGTGGCGAGTGGGGGAATTTACTAGCGCCAGAATTAGCAGATTTCACAAAACTTTCACATAGGTCGAAGGGACGTGTGCTGTACTTTCGTAGAGTGCCGTTTCGGACCTTTTGGAGACCCGCTTTCACCCTCAACCCACTCTCACGTAGTAAGGGAAGAGAGCTCCGAGAAGGGTTGGGTCCCTCCCTTGGGCGCAGAGGACGCAACATCCACCTCAGAAATGGCGACTCGGGGGTCCCCTCTCGAAGGAGACGACAGACAGTTTCGACACTGGCTAAATGTTCTACCATTAACTTCGTGTTCCCAATAGAGAGGGTCCCTATAGACGCGTCGCACCCCCACAAAGAAATTAAAAGATGAAACCTTTATTAATATCTAGGTCTTCTTGAACATTTTCTTTCTTTCTTTAGGCGTCCTCCGGGACGCATGTAAGTCGGCCGAAAGGGGTCGCTGACGTGGAACCTATTCGCATCACTTTACAGTCGCAGTCCTTCCACCGTAGCCATGTTAGACACTTCGTCTGAAACGGGCAAAATGGACGAGAGTAAGGCACACACAGGAAGAGACGTTAAAAAAGTGCACGGACCCAGTCACGTCGGTCGCGGAGGCGGTTCTATGTCCAGGCGAGGTAGTGGGGTTCCGAGAGACCACAGGGGGGAAATGTAGTTCCGAGTGGGAGACAGGGTAGGGATGGAAGACCGTTGATCATTAGGCAAGGGGTAGAGACATTGAAGCAATATAGTCCTCATAGGGTATATTTGTCTTAGCGTCATACATTGGGTGATGTTGACCCTCAAAAGCCAAGTCGCATTAAGGGAGTTCTAGGCAGGTTAGACAAACGTGTAGGTAGAAAGCAAGGAAAAACAGTGGCTCGACAGAAGGTCCCCAACCTGTATGTTAGGTGGGTACCTTCCTGTGAACCCGCCAAAGGTCGAAACACAACAATGTTTGTTTGGACGGTACTTGAAGCACGCGTTCACAAACCCACTTGTACTAGAAGTTCAGACTCAACTTGTGGGTTTCGACAGTGACCACCCACCCTACACATATACACTTGTCCCCACTACGGACACTTTCGGACCTCGTTCCCCCAGTTTGGGGGTCCCCTCCCCGTTGTGGAGACTCGTGGCCCAGGACGGCCTTGAACAGGTTAATGTAGTGCCCGACACCTGAAGTACTACTACCACCCTCCACGGACCTTACAAGGTCTTGGTCCAAAGACCTTAGTGACAGAACCTGGGATTTTGTACCCGGACGATGAGTCCCCTGGGTCGTTTACTCTCTACCCCCGTCGGGTGTCGGGTCGGGGAGATTGGGAGGGGTGTGGAGGTAAGTAGGTGTGCTGAGAGCAAGATAGACTCCTCCCGGGACCGACGGGGGGCCAGTGGACGACCAGGGTGGTGGTAGAGGCAGTAGTCGACGTGGGTTCCGGGAGAGAGGAAGGCAGAGGAGCAGACTTAAGGTCGGGAGGGGGGACCTTGGGACGGGGCAGCAAGGGTCGGTAAGGACTAACGAGATGCAGAACTAGAACATGACCTTTATCACTCACCGAAAGTTTGTAAGAAACTCAGTGTCTAGGGAAACAAGTTTCCTTTAACATGGGTCTTTATATGTGTTTATTTGGGCTATTTCCGTCTCGGGAGTCTAATTTCGACCACACCCCGACTCCTTGGAGGCGAAAGTACGTATGAGGACCGGGAGGACGGGTGGGGAGGACGGGGACCCTTTCGGGCCCACGAAGTTTCGAGCGTCCGTCGTACCAAGATCCCGAAGTGGGAGCGAGACTGGAGACCGAGGAGGTCCTGAGAAAGAACCCGAAGAGGACGAGTCTGCCGTCACAGAGAGTGACTCGAGGACAGGCAGGACGACCGCTGGGCGGCACGACCCCAACGCCCCACTCGAATTTCCGGTGACGGTCCACAGACGTCGAGAGCACGGTCCCGTCTCTCGGGGGCGACTACTACCGACTCCCGGGACCCGACCCGAGTTTTGGACGTCCCCGGAGTCGACTGGAAGCAGATATTGTTCCGTGAATCGACTCCACCACGTATCATCGACAGACCCCGAAGGGCCCAACGAGTCGCCATTTCTTGGACGGATGGTACGACCTCTGCGTCCAAACTAGGGACCCAGTCCTTCTAGGGGGACCTCTTCGCTTACCGATGGGTAAGGTCATAAGAACGGGCCTCTTAGGGGACCTGTCTCTGCGGACCCCCCAATACCAGATATCCCAGTGTGTCTGTGCGGACTCGTGCCGTGTGTCTTCGGTAGGCGTACCCAGAGTGAGACGAAAGTGTTTCCACGTAGCCTACGAGCGACCCGTGCCGCGACGTCCGCGTAGTCCCCGACCCGGACCCCTCCTTCTGCTCCGGGGGCGGGGTCTCCTTCTCCTTCCGGCCGGTCCGACGACTCCGTCCCTCCTCCGCACCTCCTCCGTCCGGGACGCGGGTCGCCAGCCGTCCTCCGGTGCCTGGCTGACGTCCTGGTCTCGTCCTGCTCCCCGCGGCACGGGGTGCGCTCGGGGCGTCGGGCGGCCAAGAGTGACGGGCGTTGCGACCGGGTGGAGGCGGACACGTCTCGCGTGGGGTGTGGAGACGCGAAGTGTGGACGGCTCCCCTGGGGTAGGAGGCCGGGGTGCGCTCAGGGCGTCGGCCCGGCCAAGAGTAACGGGGTGCTGCGGCCAGGTGGGGTCGGACACGGTCCGCGCCGGACGTGGAGGCGCGAAGTTCGGCCGGCTGCTCGTGCCGGGACCCCCTGGTTCAAGTCCCCTCTCCTGCCTCGGAGTCGGAGAGACTCGTCGAGTCGCCCTTGGTGTGCCCTCGAGAATCACCCTCGACTCTCGGAGACCCCGAACTGGAGGACCCAAAGACGGGGGCCCCGAGTGTGACTCGGGGACGACCACTAAGCCCGACTAACTTACCAGAAGTAACGAGGGAAAGACCGGACGAGTGAGGCCCACTTCTGACCCGGAGAGTGGGGGTGGGGGGGTGGGGGCTGGGAAAGACGTCTCACACTTCGGGGGTGGTCCCGTAGCGTGTCGACGACGTCCTCCGAGCGCACAGGCCGAGGCCCCGACGGCCCGCACACGACAAGGGCTCCATTTAGTCGTGCCCACCCACCAGTGCACCCGTCGAGGGTGTGACAGTAGAAGTGGGGTGGGGCCAACAAAAATTGTGAAAGAAATGGTAACACCCGTTGGGCCGAGTGCCCGTCGCCTTCTCCGCCGCGTCCTGCCCTCTCTGCACCCCTCCACTTGGAGTGTCCCTTCGGGACTCGGTCCCGTGGCTCGGCCGGAACTCGGGACTGGCAGGACAGCTGGACGTCCGAGACGTCCGGGGCCGAGCCCCTGTCTCTCCGCCGGGACCCGGAGGGGCTCCCCGCCTCAGTCCTTCGTGTTGTCTGTTCTGCCTGTTCCCTGAGGAACGACAAGTCAACGGTTCAACACAGACGTTGGGGAACCCGACGTCGGGCGGTCCGAGGAGGCAGGTCCCCCACGACGTCCGTTCTTGCGACCTCACCCGACGACACAGGAGGAGGTCTCCTAGCAGGGCTGGGTCCCTAACTTGGACACAGAGGACGTCACGGTCCACCTAAGAAATGGCACACGGTGATCCCTTCGGCATTTGTTCATCGATGTCCGTCAATGTCTCACGACGCGCGAGACCTCGGGTCTCGTCTGTCCGTCCTACCTCCTTGCCCCAACCCTCCCAGCCCTCCGGAAACACCGCACTGTCACAATATTTCCCCCCAGCCAATATTGTAATGGCATTACTTATTCCCTCCGGAACACGTCTTCCACAGTAGACTTGTTTCGAGCTACCACCACCCACTCAGGTAGTAGGTCTATAGGCCCCTTCTTGTAAGATCTTTCTCCCTGGTCGGTCGTGGCTCCGGAGTCCTTGAGGAAGGACTACCTGACCTTCGTCGACCTCCCGTCCAGACCGAAGGAGCGACCCGCTGGGAGGTCGGACCTGTCCCACGGTCCAGACCCCTCCCGCGACCCCTCAAACGACCTCTCTTGGTCAGAGAGGGTCCCGGTCTCTGCTCGCACTCCCAGTGCGTCCCTCGGAGCCCGACCCCAGGGACCTCGTGTCTGGGGTCAGACCAGGGGTGGGGGGTCCGGGGGGTAGGCACGAGAGAACTAGGGGAATACAACGTGGAAGACTGAACCTCGGAATAGCGCAGCGGGACACACCCTCGGTTCGATTTGTTTAGACCCGTGAGCACGTGAAAAGAAGTATAAAGGAGTACTCAGTCAGAGAGGTCGCAAAATTAGTGAAGAGGGGGCACTTACCAACCGTTCCTCGTCCGCGGGTCGAGAGCCGAGGACCGACTCTAGGTCGCCGGGCCGCCATGTCCCGTGGGTGGGGTCGACGTCGAGGTCGCGGAGGAGGGTCTCCCACGGGCGGCTGGAGTGTTCTCCCACTTTGTCGGGGTCTGGCTCCCAGGTCTCCCCAGGGACGGCCTTCTCCCCCGTCTCCAACATTCTGGTTGGTCGAGGAAGTTTCGAGGTTGGTTCCCGAGTTCCTCTCCGGCGTCTTTCGTCTGCTTGTTTGTGTAGAAATACCACGTTCGCAGGTTCGAGGTCCCGTGGGTTCCTCCGCCGTCACGGTAGGCGGAACGACTGTTCCCTCCCCCTTCCAGTACCCCGTAGAATCGCCCCAATTCCCGTCGGGTTCCACCATTTCTTAAGCAGACGTTACGTCCTCTACGGCCTCTTCGTCCAAGTCAGAGACCCAACCCTTCTAGGGGACCGCCTCCTCTACCGTTGGGTGAGGTCCCAAGACCGAACCCCTTTAGGGTGCCTGTCTCGGGTCACCCGATGTCAGGTACCCCAACGTTTCCTCAGTCTGTGCTGACTCGTGCGTGTCACACCCCGATTCCGTCTCCTAAACCTCTGCCTGTCTGCTCCCAAGACTTCGACGCCAAACCTACCCCGAACCACCCCTTCAGGGTGGGGACCAGGTCCACCGCAGGGACCCGACCCAAAGTGGCTCTCGACCTCCTAGGCGAAGTTACCACGTGAGTTTATCGACCGTCCGACCACGACGATTGTGGACCCGCGAGGGACCTGGACTCCTGTTTCCGGACCCAGGAAGAGGTGGACCCGGAGAGGGGCCCCCAGACAAAGGGGTCGTGTCGCGTCCCCGAGGTGCCTGCTCGCAGGGTCCTCCGTCTCGGTACACCTGCGGCACAGTGGAAGACACTTGCCGAGACACGACCCGACACGCCGTCTTGTCGGTACCGGGTCCACACCGGGGACTTGTGGACTCTGTACCGACCACGTTGACGTCTGCACTCTAAAATCAAAATAAACCAAAATTAATTTGCATTTCTCGGTGTGCGCCGTCCGCCGACGGTATGACCTGAGAGGAGTAACCTCAGTGGAGTACCTGAGAGGATTGAGTGTCCGGCACCTCTGCGACGAGTCCAAACCAGAGCCCAGACTGAGATACTCGTTCTGAGTAGAGTGGAGTCGGTGCACTCACCTCTTTCTTCCCAGACACAACCCTCCGCCCCTCGGGGGACCGTCTGCCCTGAGGTAGGACCGGGCGGCGGCGCACAGGGTCCGGGGCTTCCTCCGACGTCCCGACCCCCGTCGTCCTTCCCGACGAGTAAGTGGTTTGCCGGTACCTCTGGAACCAAGGCCCGTGGCCCAGTCGACGACCCTTGTGTGTCTTTAGGAATTGTCGTTCCCTCCCTCTGGCCGACGAAGGGACAGACTGTCCCTCCGAGGAGCGCCTCCGCGTTGGCGTCTCGTCCCCTGCTCGGGGGTTGTCTCGGCCGACGTGTCGCAGTCCCGGCGCGACACGGAATTCAGTCGCTCTCCGTTCGGGGCGAGAAGGTATCGAGCACGCAATGAGTATACGGTTCTCCACTGGAGACACAAAGGGGGAGGACTTCCCTGGTACTTCTATAACGAAGTCAAGATCAAACTTTTTTGGTCTCGTGTTCCAGGTCAGAGCCGTTCCCCGGTCTCGTCCCGTCCGTGACCCGCCCTCGACAGACTTTTATCTCCACCGACCACCTGGTCGCAGAGACTGCAAGGCCCCCCTGACACGCAAGAGGATCTCTGAGCGAGTCTAGGGTGAAGGGGTTCTCAGACCGACGTCCGGGCGGTGGGGTGCTCACCGGCCCTCGTGGAAGAGGTCAGTACGGACCGGTCACCTGTCGACCACCGGCGGAGCGGAGGACCTGGTGAGAGGACAGGGTCCGGACAGGCGAGTCGTGGGTCGTGGGGGAACCGAGTAGGGCGGGTTCGGGAGGCACCACAGTCTCACACCCCAACCGAGGAAGGAAGAGGGTCTTTGGGCGGGACCCGAACCACTCGGACCTAGAGACATGGTACCCGAGGGGGGTGGGGATCCGTCCCCCACCAGGCTTCTCACAAAGACGAGGAACCCCCCACAAATGGCTGAGACTTGACGCTTAGGAGGCGTCCGGACCTCCATCCAGGAACGACCGGGGTCGAATGTCCACCCTCTTGTCTCAGCGAGTCTGCGTCCCTCGAGCGCGTCCCAGTGCCAAGTACTCCCTCTTGACTCAGACTTGGTCCGTGAACGACCCAGGTACTCGGCCGGGCGAGTGACCAGGGTCGTCTGGGGGAGGGAGACCCATCCATGCCAGACTCGGGGCCAAGTGTCTGCCCCAGCCCCTTACAGAGGACCACAGCTCTTTGGTCGCGGGTCCACGCACCCTGGACCTCGGGCCAGACCCGAGACGGGGACGACACGGTGCACTGGACCACTCCCAGTGGGCGGGAGACGTGAAGTCACCGCAGTGTGAGTGGGACGGATTGACGCCGGCAACGAAAACTCGAAGACGGGGTGCACCCCGGACCGTGACGAGTGGGATGTGTGCGACCATGAATTAGGAGGTTGTCGGGACCCCGACTCCTGTGCCCCAGGCTGGGTCCCCTGGGTCAACAAATCGGCGATTCAGCACAGGCTGAGAAAACGCTGGGGTACCTGACATCGGGCGGTCCGAGGAGACAGGTCCCCTAAAGGATCCGTTCTTATGACCTCGCCCAACGGTAAAGGAAGAGGGTCCCTAGAGAGGCTGGGTCCCTAGCTTGGGCTCAGAGGACGTGACCGTCCGCCCAAGAAATGGTGGCTCGGTGGACCCTTCGGGGCCCATGGGTCTCCCGGGACGTCCCGGGACACATCGCCCCCTCAGCCTTGCACTTGGGTTCAGACGAACCAAGGTTTCAGTGAGTCAAATGGAGACAGACTGTCACTCTGAGAACACTTCCTCGTCCAGAGTTTCGACCTTTGACCGACACGGAGGCCCGCCCCCGCCACCCCCCCCGCCGCGAGCTGAGGTCACGAGTCGGACCCCTACGGAAGTCCCGACGTCCCACACTGTCGGTGGATTGGAGCACCAGAGAGGGGTCACTTCCGATTCTCCAGAAATCCCTACCCACCCCCTGTTTCTCCCCCTCACTCCTGTCTCTGGGATCTGTCTGGCGCCGGGGGCTTCGACCTCCCCACCGATCTGTCTGGGATCTTGCCTCGGGGAAGAGCAGGAGGGGATGGGACACGAGGGGGTGGGGGTCGATAACGTCCCCAAGTGCCGCGGGGAGAACGGAGAACCCACTACATACCACGAAAGACGAACCCCGGATGGGGAGGTGGGAGGCTAAAAGATAAGACTTCGGGGAAGTTGACGTCTCTCTTAAATGAAATAGAGAACTCCTGTGATTTTGGACCTTGTTTGTCAGAGACTATTATTTACAGAAAAAAAAAAAAAACGTCTCCCTTGGTTTTGGGAGACCCGTGCAAGGGTCGTAGGACCTGTGGGAGACCGAGGGGACGAGTCGGACCCCACGACCCGCCGAGTCCTCTCCCTCCGGTCCTCACGACCCGAACCGGCCCCACCCAGGGTCGGGAAGGACCTATCTACCTCTAGTCAGGTCTACTAACGGACTGAGTCTCGAGCTTGGGCTAGGAGAACGTGGGGTCCTCCAGGAAATGGCGACTCGGTGACCCCCTCGGGGGTTTTGAGTAGCAGTGGGAAGTCATCATTTTCCCCCCGCAAGAGTAGGGTCGTGCCGTCTCGTCGCGGAACCACTGGCACGACGTCTGTGACAAGGTCGTTGGGGCCCGCCCGTTCGGGAATGGTGGAGGTCCCGTTCGACTCCAGGACGCCGTCAAACACGCCTCTACTCCGACCTTGGGTCCGGGCGACCGAAGGTTCAGGTACGAGTCGCAACCGGTTCAGGTTCTGTCGGGAGGAGGGTGGTCGGCAGGACCTTCACAGGAAAGGTAGACACCAGGGGAGTAGGGGCAACCATTTAGGCTGTGACTCTTGTAGGCCGAACGGGTCAGGGCACGTCACACTGGGAGTCGTTCAAAGACAAACTAGGGTCTACGGAGTAGACACTTCGTCTTTGTTCCAGGCGTAGGGTCCCGGCAAGTCTCCTACTTTCTCGAGCACTCTTGTGTCCAGTTCGGTTGTCCGGGTGTAACGAGTCGTCACAAACCTCACTCGCCGGGAAAGGTACTCGGTGCGGACACGACGGTTGTCCTGTAAGACCCTCCCCTAGGCTCCCACTTCCGGGGGAGTGAGGGCCGGGTCTTCACCGACGAACTGGAGCTCAGGTCCAGCCGGTGTGGTCCCCCACCCACGTCCCCACCCTCACTCCCTCTCGGACTAGGAACCCAAGAATTTAGGTCCCACCCCACCCCCCTGTCTACCCCCAAGGGGTCGACTCGACCTCGACCCCGAGGAAGGGGGTTTAGACTCATGCCGGAAGAAGGACGAATGCAGCAACGACCAGGGACCCGAAGTTCGGTCCCTGGAACAACCCCAGGAAAGACGGGGTGGCCGGAAGGGGTCGTCTCGGGCCGCATGTCACCCGTGAGTCTCTCCTACACCATGTCCCATGTACATCTCCTGCGCACACGTCTTACATCCCCGTGGGTTCCTCCCACCGTACGAACGACGCAGTGAGTCCCCTACGGAGTTTAGAGCCGGTGGTCTGACGACTCACCCTCCCTACAGTTCCGTTGAGTCGTAATGCAACCCTAATTTTATGTGTGTTGTGATATACATTCGATCTATTAGGTGTTCCTGGTTGTCGTAACGTTCCCTCGCTACAAGATGTCAGATATTATTGGATATACCCTTACTTTAGACTTTTCTTGTCTACTTGTGTATATGTGTCCGATGGGACCTCCGGGTCACCGTTTCTTGGGCGGGAGGTTGTGTCCTCTGCACCCAAGTCTGCCATTTCTTAACCGGACGTCACGTCCTCTTTGCCCAAGCTAGGGACTCAACCTTCCTAGGGGACCTCCTCCCGTACCGTTCGGTGAGGTCACAGAACGGACCTTCTAGGGTACCTGTCGTCTCGGACCGCCCGATGTCGGGTACCCCAGTTTTTCTCAGTCTGCACTGAACCGTTGATTTGGTTGTCGTTACGTATATATATACATATACTTATATGTACATTGACTTAGCGAAACGATATGTGACTTTGATTGTCCTATAACATTTAGATTATATGACGTTATATGTTAAAAATTTTTTATTATTTTATTTTGTATTGACGGGTTTCAATTTGTTCCTCTTCGTTGAATCCGAATGGAGCCCGGAACCTCCTGAGTCCCTTCGGAACGAAAGGGGCGGGTCGACACCCGAAGTGTGGAACTACTCGTCTACGATTAATCGTACCAGCCCGTCCGTGCTGGAGGTACCGGAGGCGGGAGGGGTGGGAGGAGGAGGCGCAAATCGAAGGGGCCTTAGGGCTCTTGTTTCACGGGGACAGAAACCAACCTCTCGGGTGACGAGGCCGGAGGGCTCCCGTCGGCGGGGGACTTCGGGGAGACGTCCTTAGGGAGCATCTACTCCGGAGGAACACTGGAAAGTGGAAAACCGGAACCCCACTTCCTGGTAATTGTCTGACGGAAGGGGTCAGAAAACGTCTGCTCTCAGGAAACAGACCCTGAAGAAGGGGTAGACAGGAACCCCTTCTTTTGGGCACCTCTGCCGAGGCTAGACGCAGGGCCGAGCCACGGCGGCAGAACCAAAGGGCCCCCGCGACCACCACTTCTCGGGCGGACGGCACGTCCTCTGGACTCTCTGCAGCCACGCTAGGGACGCAGCCCTTCTAGGGGACGTCTTCCCGTACCGTTGGGTGAGGTCACAGGAACGGACCTCTTAGGGTACCTGTCTCCTCGGACCGCCCGACGTCGGGTACCCCAGCGTCTCTCATCAGCACAAGTAGCGATGATATTAACTAGTGTAAGAACGTACCCACACCAGAGGAATCCAGAAGTCTCTCCATTACAAAGAACGGGTTCCAGTGGGTCGCTCGTCCACCGGCTCTTTCCTGACCGAAGACCAGGACACTGTAAGACCAAGTAGAGGCACACACAGTCGTCCGACGGTCCACTCTGCGTCCTTCCCGAACCCCTGCTGAGCCTCCCTTCGAGACCTAAACGGGACAAAGAGAGAGGTGTAGCGAATGATCCGTCTTACAGATCTACTTTGATTTCGCTCCGTCAGTGACAAATACACGTACCTCAAAGTAGAAAAAGGTCTGTGAAATGTATTCGATATTACAACCAATGTTAAATCAGGAGTACCCTTTAGAAAATATATATATATATATGCAAATTTTTGATAAATAAATAAACCCACGCGACCCAGAATCAACGCCGTACACCCTAGATTAAGGGGTTGGTCCCCAACTTGAACCCGGGGACGTGACGTTCCCACCTCAGAATACGTGACCTTAGGGGTTGTGTTGGTAATGACTTAGAGAAGATTGTAAGACTACTCGACCTACGTGGTGGGTTTCTTCGGTCTCGTCTGAACTTCTTCAGTCCTACGGTGGGAGTCGTGTTCTCCTCGGAGCGGGAACCGTGGCCGGTGGAGATAAAATTCACGCCGGTGAGGTCCGAAGGCCGCGGGAGTGACACGACCGTGACCCGTCGCATTCCTCTCCTCGGGGTCAGACGAGCCGAAGAGACGGGTCACTCTCGGCCCCCGGGTCGTGTGTCCGACCCCCGGCTCTGGTTCAGGAGAGGACTTCTCACTCGGTCGAGCAGACCCATAAGCTCGACGAAGTGGGCTCCAGTGAATAGAGACTCAACCTCGTCGACGGGACGTCTCGTCTCCCGGGGCGCACGAGGTCCGGACCGACCGCGCAGACGGGAGCGTACACCGGCCGTGACGACCGGGCTCACGGACCAAAGGTCCGTTCAGACGCACTGACGACGACCCGGTGCAAGAACAAGACACAAAGTCTAGAGACAGGGTAGTGGGGTTCACAACATGCCGGACCCCACACACACACACACACACACACACACACACATTCTGTACTTAATCGAAAAGAGAGGGATTCTTTGGATCAGGAGACTGTTGAGTCGTTGTTTTTCGGAGTTTGTTAGTATAATTTTTACCCGTTTATCTAATTGTATGTGATAATATATATTTTATTTATTGGTCGTTCCTGGATGACCTAGCGTGTCCCCTGAGATGAGCTGTGAGACATTATTGGATTTACTCATGTCTTCGACTTTTTGCGCACGTACACATATTGACTGAGTGAAATGACCTGTGGACTTTGATTGTGTTGTAACATTTAGTTGACCTGAGGTCCTATTTTATTTTTAGTTTAATATTTTTCCCGTTTCCTACGTTTATCCATAAAGAGGTTTCCTCTGTAAGTTTCTCGGTCGTTCGTGTACTTTCTACGAGTCGCAGCGATTAGCAGTCCTTTACGGCAGTTTTAGTGTCACCTTATGGTGAAGTACGGGTAAGCTTACGACAACGTCATTTTCGTTTTTGGTGGTATCTCTTTTACTGACTACGACTACTCCTACCTCTGTCTAACCCCAGAACGCGCAACGAACACCCTCACAGTTTACCATGTGAGCGATACCTTTTCGTCATACCACCGTGGAGGTTTTAATTTGTTTCCTACCGTCCTACGGGTCTTTCGTATAATTTTTCGTCTCTGTTGTCAAACGACTGTTTCCAGCCATATCAGTTCCGATACCAAAAAGATCATCAGTGTATACCTACCCTCTCGACCTGGTATTTCTTCCGACTCACGGTTTTTTAACCACGAAAACTAGACGCCACAACCTCTTCTGAGAACTCAGGAAACTTGTCGTTCCTCTAGTTTGGTCAGGTAGGGTTTCCTTTAGTTGGGACTTATAAGTAACCTTCCTGACTACGACTTCGACTTTGAGGAGATGAAACCGGTGGACTACGCTTCTTGCCTGAGTAACCTTTTCTGGGACTACGACCCCTTCTAACGTCCGTCCTCCTCTTCCCCTGCTGTCTCCTGCTCTACCAACCTACCGGAGTGGTTGAGTTTCCTGTATTCAGACTCATTCGAGACCCGCTACCACTTCCTGTCCCTTCGGACCGCACGACGTCAGTACCCCAGTGCTCCTTACTGTACTGACTCGTTGACTTGTTGTTACTAGGCTATTGAAAGGAAGGTCCTCATGTTTCCTCAACCTTCGTCCGTAAGCACACGGGCCTCTTCCGTTACCGTTGGGTAAGGTCACAAGAACGGACCTCTTAGGGTTCCTGCCCCCTCGGACCACACGACGGCAGACACCCCAGCGTGTCTCAGTCTGCGCTGACTTCGCTGAGTCGTATCGTGAGCACACGGGTGCAGGTATCGTCGCATTCCGCGTTATCACCTTTGTTGAGCTCACGGAAGCTGCCTGCTCACTCGTTTTACGCCAGGCATGTGTGCTACCTTTCAGAACCCTCCTTACTGTGGGACTGGATCCGTGGTTGTGCCTATTCGGAACTTCTGTAAGACGTTTCGTTGTACTCCGTCTATACCTCCCGGTTCATAATATCCTAAGGTGAAGGGACTGCAGGGCTCGCATCCGTTTAAGTGTCGCCCGTCTTTCGTCTCGTCACCCACGTCTCGAAGTCAGCTCCTTCTACTCTTTCAAAGGTAGGACCTTTGCCTACCAGCACTGCTGACATGTTGAACACCGACATGAATTTCGGTGTCTTGGTATATGAAAATTTACCGGTTTTACTGGCAGTGTTGCAACATTTCGTTAATTGGAGGTTAAATTTTTTGTCAATTTTTTTTTTTTCCGATTTTACCAGTTAAAATGTAATACACAAAATGACGTGACTTTTCTCGACACACGAGTCGACATGGGATGAGAAACACTGCGGTACCTGACGCCGGGTGGTCCAAGGAGACAGACACCCTAAGAGGTCCGTCCTCATGACTACCCTCGACAGTAAAGGAAGAGGTCCCCTAGAAGGGGTGGGTCCCTAGGGCGTAGCCGTCCGTCTCAGAAATGGTGACTCGGAATTGGTGACCTGCCGATCCCTTAAGCGACCCTATGAACGAAGAATTGTCCTCAAGCACTTTTAGGTACCATATTTGTCTCTTCTCACGGGCGTCGCCGAGACGTCTTCGCGAGGAGGTGTGGACCCTTTTGTTGGGACCCGCCGACGGTCCCGGATCTCCGCCGGAGGGCCGGCCCCCACACACCCTCCTGAGTGTCCCCGACAGGGGACCGGCTCCACTCTTTAGACTGATCAACGTTAACCACGGGCTCCAGTCTCCTCTGAGAGGCGAAGGTCCCTTCTCGCCTCTTTCACACGACTTTAGGGGCCCCCCAACAGAAATCACCTTACTTTACCCGACTACCCTTTTCGCAGTCCCGGACCCACGGTTCGGTCGTGGAGTGGGGGTGACCCTCGGGTGTCCGAAGGGCCCCTCAGCCCCGTCGGGGGCGGAGGTGGGAACGGAAAACCTCTGTTTTGAGTTCAAGGCTTCCACGCTGACTTCTATCTCGGAGGTGTCGTCTCAGTAAAGACTTGCTCTGACCGCGCTGTCACCCCCGAAGCTAGACTTAAGGAGAGCCTCATAAGCCACCCCTAACAAAAAGTGTAAGAGGGCGTTTTCCGTGAAAAGTTGAGGTCCTCTCGTTTTTTCTAGTCGATCCTAGTCCTGGTCCATTAAAGAAGTAACCCTCGTTTTCGACGAAAACTCAAAATCCTAGATTCCGTGAACCCTCTTACTCACACTTGTAAGTTACCCAAACCCAAAAAAAAAGGAATTCTTTTGGACTTTAGGACAAGAGACGCAGACGGACAGGTAGCGACGGGACACTTATCCGAGTTGTTGTGGTGGAAAGATCTAAGACATATATACGTAATTAAACGCTATAAACACAAAGAGAAAGACTGAATTGAAGAGAGGCATTTTATCCGAGACACTGAGTCCCTCGAGTTTGGGTGACAAGACACTCGTGGCTCCCCCCACCCCGCCCCACCCTCCAAGTCCTCCCTCCCCTGCACACATACGAATACCGACTGAGTATGACACACCGTCTTTGGCCGTGTCATAACATTTCGTCGATCGGAGGTTGATTTCCAAAAAAATTTTTTCTTTTATCACCGTTGATACAGTATTCCACCACAAACCTACCGGACTCTGTCGGGAACATTTCGGAAACCCCGTCAGTCTGGTCCACCTGGAGTGGCTCGTAGTCGAGAGTAGCCGTGGTGGGACCCACCGACGGTGGCGGGGCGCCGAGGAAGTCACCAGAGGTGAGAAGCGGGGGTCGTGTACGGTGGAATGCCCTGTGTACCGAGGACTTTCGACCCGTCTTCCTGGTACCGACGGGGGCGTGGGGGCACACGCACGACTTAGAGAAGTCAGCACAGACTGAGAAACGTTTGGGTACCTGGCATGCATCGGGCGGTCCGGGGAGACAGGTCCCCTGACAGGTCCGTCCTTGTGACCCCACCCGACGGTAAGGGAAGAGGTCCCCTAGAAGGACCGGGCCCTCACCGGGCCCAGAGTCCGGAGGACGAGTCGGTGGTCCCTCCGAGGCAGCGGGGGAATGGGGGAGTCCGGTGGACCTCCGAGGGAGCGGGGGAATGGGGGAGTCCGCGCAAACGGAGACAGACTACGACGTCGAGTGAACACCGTGTACCTGGAGCAGAGGACTGGGCCCACCTCGGACCCGGGGGACGCGACCCTCGTGTCAGAATCGGTGACCCGGTGTTCCCCTCAGGGTCGATTAAGAAAGATGTAGTCGTTTTGCAGAGTCGGGTCGGGCGAGCTGGAGCGGCACTTAAGGTCTACTCTTCTAGACTAGACTGCGCCAGACTATGTAAGCCCAACGAGACCTGGCGATCCCGGAGCCTCGTAGATTCAGGTCACCAGGGACGGGGCTCGCCGGCGGAGGGAGCAGGAGGACGTGTCGACGAGTCTCAGAAGCGCAGCAGGTGGTGGGTCGGCACCAGCGAGTAACAGTCGTCTGTGCGAAGGGAGGCTGAAGAAACTCTTCTAGGTCCAATGGTCGACTCCAGAGAGTTTCCGAACGGAAGTGGGGTACGTGCATCAAGCCGGAGCTCAACGGGGGAGAACGAGGGCGTCGAAGTCTTCCTTCTACGAGTGCGACGGGAGACGTCGGACTCGGGTAGGGGTGGTGGGCGACTCCCAGGATTTCCAGAGAACATTTGTGTGGGTTCGAAATAGCAGAATTTTGTCGTCGTCGGCCTGGGGGTCCGAGGTCAGGCGGAGAGGCAGGTACCGAGGTCGAGAGAGGTAGGAGGGGCGGTCAGAAGAACTTTTGACAGGGGGGCGGTGACGAGACTTAGTGGAGGGCCGTTCCTGTCGTGGGACCGGCGGCCGGGGTGGAGGGGTGACTGTGCGGGCGGTTTCCCCGGTCCCTTAAAAGACAACGTCTTAGGGTATCCGTGACAAAATACGACTAGGGAGGTCTAGACGACAGAAACGAAAGAAAAAAAAAAATTAATAGTTTCTAATAAGAACATGTTATAACTCTTCGTATCTTGTTTTATGTCAATAACCTCCTGTGAAAGATGGTGGCAGAACTCATAGGTGGAGAGGAATTCTTCGAAAGGGAAGGGAAGGGAAGGTCAAAGGGAGGGTGAAACCGAGGGTGACCGAGAGGACCAAAAGAAGCGCAGGGAGTTCCCTGAAGTATGAACGAGACAGAAGGTAACCTAGTGAAGGAGGGTCCGGTACGTAGACTGAGGTCTCGAGAGCGCTGGCGTGCACACGTGGGGCGAGGACCACTAGGGACAGACAGAAGGACCGAGTCATTTCATTTACAGCGAGTCAACACAGGCTGAGAAGTGCTGGGGCACCTGACGTCGGATCGTCCGAGGAGACAGGTACACTAAAAGGTCCGTTCTCATGACCTCACCCAACGGTAAAGGAAGAGGTCCTCTAGAAGGGTTGGGTCCCTAGCTTGGGTCCAGAGGGCGCAACATCCGTCTGCGAAATGGTAGACTCGGTGGCCCCCTAAGTCTCACCAGGGGTCCAGGATGGAATCACGTCGGACGTCGGGTCGTCTGCAGAGGGCACAGGACGAGCTTTGTGCCGAAGAGTGTGTCGAGGCGCGGGAGGAGGTACGCGGACGTGGAGAGTACCCGGTCGTAGTGGTCGCGTCCGGGGGTCACCGAGAGGTGAGCGCCGGGGAGGGGACGTCGGTTCCGGCAGCGGGGCCACCGGGGAAGGGGTGCCCCACTGGGGCTGTTGAAGGGGCGGGACGAGAGACGACCGTCTGGACGGGTGTCGGTCGGGGGTAGGGCGTGCCACCTCTTGAGCTCAGACAGGCGGAGTCTCGGGGCCACCGGCCGTCTCAGACCACCGGACTAAGGAGCCGGACGCAACAGCAGGGTGTCAGAGGTCCAAGGGCGGAGGGAGGAGGAGAGACGAAGGTCAGGAGTGCTCGTAGGAAAGAATAGAGGTGAGAGAGGAGTCGGGGGAGGAGGGTCTTCGGAAGGGCCCGGAGGAGGTCCGGGGCCACGGCCGGCCCGCACAGAATTGGTGGCGTAAGTGGTATACCGAAACGGTGCCCGCTGAGGAGAGAAGGTGAAAGGGCCTTGCACACAAGGGTGACTGTGGACTTCGATCTCCCAGGAAAACGACAAAGCAATAGACTCGGTTGCGGAAGGGCGAAAACGACTTCAGTCATATTTGACCTAAGAGAGACTAGACTTGACTCTGAGTCTCGATAGACTGGGTGCTACGTCGCTCTGAGTCGGTCCCTCTGACCTAAAAGGGAAGAAAGGAAAATTACGAATAAAAGTCCCTCTAACACAAAAGTTCGGGAGGATATGGACCACCTGGAAGGACCAGAAATACCTCACCGACTGTTACCGTCTCAGACACGTCCAAGTCCATGGCTACTGGAGGATCTAATAAATTTTCCGTCCCACTCCGAGCCTCCGACAGTCCCTCGAGAGGACTGGGACTCCAGGGTCTTCGGACTTTGCGACGAGTTTCTACCATTAAAGTAGGGAGGTTAATTACGACGTTTTGAGAGTAGACCTATACCCAGTTGACGGTCGTTTTCGAATTTGCGACCGAGACGAAACCACAGTCTAACATTTAAGAGGGGAAAGTAGAAGGCGACGGTCAGGCAGACAAAAGGTAAAGAGGACTAAAGAAAGAAACCCGAAAACTAGACAAAAGATAACAATAGTGACTCCGTAAAGTACGGACCTGAAAGGTTCAGACACATTAGGTTGGTCCTGTCGTAGACCCTAGGGCCGAGTACGCGCCGACGGTAACGGGGCCCCACCCCTGACGCACGAACACCCTAACGGGGTGTGGAAGTAAGGACCTCCGGCCAGAAGGAGGCTCGGAATCGGGGTCCTAAAAGGTCCCTCGGAAGGTTCCACCCGTCCTGCACTCTGTTCGAGAGGCCCGCAAGCGTAGACAGAGAAGAGAGGGAGCGAGGTGGTGGCCGCCAGGCGTGTGGGAAGACCCAGACTACTGACCGGGGAGTCCGAGTACAAAGGTCTAGGACCTTCCAGGAGAGCTCGGTGGGTCCGGAGCCTTCTGGACACAGTCTGGACCGAACTTCAGGAACTTAAGAGAACGTATGAGCAGTAACCGTCGGTGAGGGCACGAGAACGGACCTCTTAGGGTACCTGCCTCCTCGGACCACCCGATGTCAGGTACCCCAGCGTTTCTCAGCCTGTGCTGACTCGCTGAATTGATTGATTGATTGATTGAGCAGTAAATCAGCAGTTCATTGGAGCAACGACAGCAATTCATCGAGTCAACACAGGTTGAGAAACGCTGGGGTACCTGACGTCGGGCGGTCCGAGGAAGAGTCATTTGAGAAAGGGACAAAGGATTTCAAACGAGTCTAAGTACAGGTGACTGAGTCATTACGGTAGGTTGGTAGAGTAGGAGACAGCAGGGGAAGAGGAGGGTGGGAGTCAGAAAGGGTCGTAATACCAGAAAAGTTTACTCAGTCGAGAAACGTAGTGCACCGGTTTCATGACCTCAAAGTCGAAGTTGTAGTCAGGAAGGTTACTTACAAGTCCTGACTAAAGGAAATCCTATCTGACCAACCTAGAGGAACGTTAGGTTCCCTGAGACTTCTCAGAAGAGGTCGGGGTCTTAAGTTTTCATATTCAAGAATCCACGAGTCGGAAGAAATGCCAGGTCGGAGAGCCTCACAGCCAAAGTGGTCTTGTTTTCTCCCTATTACCAAAATTTCGTAACCTAACAACACTCCTAGCTTAAGTTATGTTATTAAGTGTCTTTTGTGCCCGCGGCACATCATCGACGATAGTACAAACCCCAGTCTTGGTAAGCAATCCATCCAAGAACCGTGGTGCAGTAAATCGGGGTCCTCGGGAGAGTCCTCAGAGGGTGCACTGTCTACTCTTTTGGCCCCGAGGTCCCCCAGGTGTGGTTTCCCGCGGCGAGAGGAGACGGGCTGTGTTCCGTCTGTACCTGCGTGCAGGTTGCCTCCTCACCTACACTGCGACAAAGAGGGGACAGAGGCGTGGGCTCTCCGACGCCGGAAAAGTCGCTGCGACAGTCGTGGACTACGACTTTGTCGTCGACAAGTGAGTCGGGGTTCTAGGGTAAAGTGTGGACACTGTTGTTTCAGGTTTTCCTTACCCTTGGTTTAATTTTTACCTTCTGTCTGCACACGGAACCCAGACCGTCGTCGAGACCCGAGCCTACACGGAACTGCGGAAGAGAGAGGTAGAGACAGAGCTGACGCAGGAGAGACACCACCGTTCTACAAGGACCTTCCCGACCCGTAGGGGTAGAACGGGCTGTTTCGACTCCTCCGGATGACCAGGAGGAGTTAGTCCACGGGCAGAGGTCCTACTCGTCGTCCCGGGTCGACCCCGTACTCAGGGGACCCGTACCCCTACCACAGTGGGGGTAGGGTGGGTGGAATTGGGCCCACCAAGTCACCGAGACGGGGAGGGTCGACACACAGGAACCTGTTCGACGAATTACAGAGACACGGACAGACAAGGGTAGACATTTCACCCTTGTCACTATTGCTAAGTGAAGTGTCTTGACGAAACTTATCATTTACTTAGTTATAAATACTTGTGACCCTAACGTGGACCATGTATCATTCGTAATATGTAAACACAATTATCCCGAACACCAGTACCATTTATATTCAGGAATAACGTTTAAGGACCCCTTCTTAAACCTAACAAGTAGTAGTACAAAATACTTGGAGTAAAAGTAAAAATCTTTCAGTGTTTACATTGTTAATCCCACGCACAGGTCAGCACAGACTGAGAAACGTTTGGGTACCCGACAACGGGCGGTCCGAGGAGACAAGTACCCCAAAGGAATTCGCTCCTGTGACCTCACCAGGAGGAGGTCCCCCAGCAGGGCTGAGTTCCTCCCTGTGAAACAGAGGGCGCAACCGTCCCCGTAGAAATAGCGACGCCGAGGACCCTCCCGGTGACCCATCTATAGTGAAATGTGTTTTAACTACATGCCTCCTTTAAGTCTTTGCGAAAGAAGTAAAGACTAATTGGCAGATGCGAAGAGACGTTGGGTCTGTCAGAAAGTTCAATTATTTTGTGGTTTGTGTTGACCTTTACAAGACTCCCCCAAGTAAAGTTCCTTAGTCCTCTACTTGACAAAAAAGAATTTTCTTTCTACACGGAGTGAAACAACCCATTCAAACATTCGGGGAGACGGGTGCGTTCCCGGTAACACCTTCGTCCCTGCAAAGTTTACCTGCCAAGTTTACTCGTTGTCCCTCGGGAAAGATCTTGTAAGAGGGCAGATCTATAGGTAATAGATCTTTATTACTTTGTGATCTTTGCAGTAAGAAGATGGGTCCAAGGTCGTGGCTCTTGTCGTTTTGGAGTAAGCACTTCTGGGAGAGAAGTGCGCTCTCTCCGGCAGACACGCCCGGACCCGCCTCGAAACGACACAAACCCAAACCCAAACCAAAAAGGTGAAAAACCGACAGAGTGGTAGTGGTACTCGTAGGTAGTCGGAGAGATTGAGAGGAGGACAGGGAGGTCTTAGAACTGGGCTCGAGGAGTGGAACCGACCCTCGGAGTCGAAACGACAGACCTGGAACCTGTTAGAGACAGGAATCCCGTCCCAGTCATGGGTTTGGACCTGAGACTAACGAGAGTCGGAGACTGCGGTTTGGACCCGACGAGCGGGTTCCCCTGTGCCCCAATCTAGAGGGAAGTCCTACTCCCCCCGGGGCTCCGCCCACGCCCTCCGGTGTCCCCCGGGGAGGGAGGGGCCCCGACCCGGTCGCAGGGGAGAGGGTCGGTTCGGTGAGGGTACTAATCCCACGAAGTTTCCCCGAACTTTTGTAAAGATAAGTTGAGCTTTCGTAGTTTTTTCGGTACAGGTATTAGGGTGACTAGTTAGTACAGGTAATAAATGGACTTCGGTTGCGGGGAGGGTAAAAAGTAGACACTTTCAGAAACAAAAAAGACGCCAACACTAACACCTTGTATATATAGAGTGGGTCGTAATAAAGGACATATAAAAGGGGCCCGAGATGGATATCGGGTATAAATAACAAAAACGTCGTCGGATTATATGGTGACGTAATTAATGGGACTTTACATGAAGTACAAGGTGATATTAACCTGTGAAGAAAACGATAATTAAGAACGAATATGTTCCTCCGTTATTTGTAGACGCATCTGTATCGGGGGAGGGGAAACAAAGAACAAAACTTAATAAAGGGAGGTCATTTAAGGGTCCTCACCCTAATGACCCAGTTTCCTCTACTTGTAAAAATACCGAAGACTATATATTCCGGTTTAATAAAAGGTTTTACTGACATAGTCGAAAGTATCCGGACTCTCTACGCATTCATGCAAAGTCGCTCCCACCCCCCTCTGAAGTGTAAAAGTTTCGCTTCGAACAATGAAAACAAAAAGAGGGAGGACGCGTCTTACCCCCCGAAAATTGGGTGTCGGCAGGAGACCGAAACGAAGTTCACCAAAAGCAAATGTTTACGACAAAGTTGTAGAGAGTCCCAGAGTAACCAACTAAAAAAAGTGTACGGAGATCAGACAATAATCTTCCAGGCTTACACCCGAACCCCTACCGACCCGCCCCCACGCAGACCCTCTCTTACCGCGACCTCAGGCACCCGACGCCACTACCCCAGGTGCACCCCTCCTGACCTCCGACTCTGCCACTGCCGCGATCCCGGAGACCCGTCCACGTCCCACCACCACGGAGCATCTCTGGCCCCGGCCTCCTCCTTCCGGACCCCAGCCTTGAGCAGAATTACCCTTCGTACCGACCTCCGTCCTGGTGGTCCACCCTCCGTCTACCCTACAGGTAGAGTCTCCTTCCGTCATGCGCTGGGTCAGCTTCGGCTGTCCTGCACAAAGAGCAGGGAATGGACGGTGAGATAAGGGTTGAGACAGAGTGGGTCCGAGGGTGGGATCTAGGGTGGTTCTTGTCTAACTCCTAAAGGGGTCGTCATGCCACCTGTCCGTAGACGGACGGGAACGTCGCCTGTGCCCAAGCTAGGGACCAGACCCTTCTAAGGGGGACGGAACCTCGTCGACTCGGACCTGCGGTGCGGATGACCCGGGTGTCCGTCGTTCTTGACTTCGGACACCCGGATCACGGACTCGAGCCGCCGTCCTCCTCAGAGGCGTTGCCCTGCCACTACCTCTCGCCGGGGACGGGTAGGGTCGACCTCTCTCGGGCTCGTCGTCGGTTCTGGGTCGCACTGACTTCTATTCACTCTAGTTAGTTGCTTTTTTTTTTTTCTTTTACTGAAGAGAGAAAGTGACTTGTGGAGAGCGAGTCAATTTAAACCTTGATCCTACCTCAGTGGTGACGGACAAAGAGGAGGCCCACTACGACTGCGCCCTCACAACACCCAAAAGGGCCCCGTTTACGTAGTCGATTCACACGCACGTCGACGACACTGGAATAATTGGTGTGAGGACTTCTTAGGGAACCTTGGAGCCCGTGAAAAGGAAGACAGAAACCGAGTTTACTTCTACACACTTGTTGAGGAACGGAGACTCGAGGATTTACTCGAGGTGTGGGAGACGGGTGTTGCGACATTACGATAGCTTTACCCTGAGCAAGAGAAACTAGAGGCGACCAAGGATTTAGGACGTGAACATACAACCTTGTAGTTATCTTTACCCCAAAGTTCGAAGGAGAAAGTAATAGAAAGAGTTTCTAATTTTTCTCTCTCTCTTTCTTTTTCGTTTTCCCTCTTTCTCCAGGATTCGAAACATCTACTCCGTTGCAAATTCTCAGTAAAGAAATAGACTACTGTAGTCTCCTGTGCCAACAAATCTTTATGTTCAGGTAAGAGTAGAGGGGTAAACTTTCGTCCGAAAAGAATTTTTATTTATTCTTCCGTGTGTGGAGTCGGGTGGGACGGGTGGGAGAGGACGTTTCCGACCGTCGGGGGTGAAGTAGGTGCTAGCACACCTGCCTTGCACAGACCTAGAAGAGTTCGAGAGCTCCACTCAGACTCTCGAAGATCCGGGTCCTCTGTGAGTTAGGAAGGTTCCTTGTTCGGATGAAAAGTTTTTGCCTTGAAAGACAAGAACCGTCACGCCCCTCTTCTCTGAAGATCTAATCTTATTAATTTATAGACTGGGTACTGAGGGGTGTACGGACACGGAAGAACCCGAAACTACACCCGTCGAATGACAGCCTGCCTTTTCGTGTCAAAGAAGAGTTTCGGAAGGCGTAGACCCTCACTCCCGTCGAGTCTCCCTCCTTGCGGTCCCAGAGACCGAACTTTTGTTTGTCTGCCCTGGGACCGGACTCAGAGGTCCGTCACCCTTACACCCTTCGTCCTTAGAATTCCGGGATTGGGAAGGGAAGCAGGGATGTACCGAGTATGTCGGATGCGCTACGGTCGGTCCCTAGAACCGGAGGAATTAGTTAGTTATCTTTAACCATTCACGGGTCTGTTCTTTAGGTCCGTCATATTCCCCTTTATACGTAAAGTCCGCCACTACCCGCGATAATACATAACTGATGACATACTTAGTTACAAGCATTGACGTTGGTCGTTTTAAGTGGGGTCTCTTAAATTTGTCTTTTCCATAAGTCATTTCCTGTGAGTCCGAAGGGACCGCCGAGTCTGCCATTTCTTAGACGGACGATACGTCCTCTGGACCCAAACTAGGGACCCAACCCTTCTAGGGGACCTCCTCCTTTACCGTTGGGTGAGGTCTTAAGGACGGACCCTTTAGGGTACCTCTCTCCTCGGACCACTCGACGTCAGGTACCCCAGTGTTTCTTAGTCTGTACTGACTCGTTGAGTGAGTGTTTTCTATAAGTATTTTTGGCCCCACCAGGTCTCTGGACCCGACCCCCGCCACGGGGCTACGTTACGGGTGTACTGGGAGTCTGTCGAGGTCCGTTGAGGACCGGGGAGGCACCTGTTATACGCCACCTCGGGTCCGGAGGTCACGTCTGCGTCGGAGACGGAGGTCGTCGAGTCACAGGTCCACAGGTGGGACTTTAGTCTGTAGACGTGTCGGCAGGACTGGTGGACCCACGACGGATCGAGAACCTCAGTGAGGAGTTGGACTTAGAGTCAATCCTCAAAGACTGACCGACTCGGATCCGGTGCACTAGTCCGGACGACGGTTCTTCCGCCCCCGAAGACATGGACATGGTAGTTCCCCTTTCGTCGGGTTTGGGTCCCCATACACGCTCCGCCTCTTTCACCCTTTCACACTCAGTGAGACGGCACAGACTGAGAAACGGTGGGGCACCTGGAATCGGACGGTCCGAGAAGACAGGTACCCTAAGAGGTCCGTTCTCATGACCTCACCCACGGTAAAGGAGGAGGTCCCCTAGAAAGACTGGGTCCCTAGTGTGGGCCCAGAGGACGTAACGTCCGCCTAAGAAATGTTAGACTCGGTGCTCCCTTCGGGGTTTCCGCCCCCCAACGAATTTTTTTCCCGAGGACAGGTACGTCCTTCGACGTCCCGTCAATCCTCGGACCCTCCCTGAGACGCACAACAATCCCTGTCGACTTGCCTCTGGGGACGTCGGAGGGGTTCATGAGTCCGGAGCTAACCTCCCCATCTTAAGAGACAAAGTTCGAAATTACTTTTTGTATCCTGATATCTTGGTTTCTACCACTTGATATGAACAAAAAATTCTGAGATTTATATTTAACAAAGTTAGGAAGTGTAACAAAAAGTGGTCAGCCGAAACAAAAGGGAGAACTTGAATAAAAATTTTTGGTCTGTCGTTATTTGTGTGTCTCCTCGTCTACCACCCCCACGCCCCGACCCCGAACCCCGCCGAGTCCGGAGGGGAGTGGGATCGTGGGGCCGAGCTCAGAGTCGACGAAGGCGGTCTTGAGTCATCGAGAGAAAGGTAGTCCGTCCTGCCACCACACTGGACCCAGGGGCCACCACCGACCCCGACCCCTGCTTGTCGTGTTTCGGCGCGAAGAAGGACGGGTCGTGTGTGGCAGTCCTCGTGGCGCTTCCAGCCGCGACGGTCGGGGTACTCACGCGTCCCCCACTCGTCGGGGTGTGCTGCCTCTGGACCGTAGGAGCGTTTCGTCGTGTTCTGTCTCGTACCAATAAACAAAAAAACAAAATTAAATTTGATAGATAAAAATTAACCTCCTGTCAACGAGACAACCAAAGACGGTCCGTAGTTGTACTGAGTCGACACCCGTGTGTGCACAGGGGAGGGGTAGGGTGGGGGTCCGACAGTCTCGTGGCCTAAGCTCGAGGGACCCGGTGTCTCGTTTAAGGGCGACCGACAGACTAAAATGTATGGCATTACATATGCAAGTCGCGAAGAGAGAGGTGCCCGGGGTGGGAGAGGAAGGGGCGACACGGGTGTGCAGACAAGGGGTCTTCTGTCTCGGGCGACGACTCGCCTGGGGTGTGACCGCCACTCGTGTCCCTACCTCGCGATCGGGGGCTCGGACCTTAGACCGACGCCCGGTGACCCAGCTTGAGTGGGAAGTCTGGGGTTGGCACACTCTCCCTTGTCGAGGCAGACCCTGCCCGACTTCGTTTCGTCGCCTCCGCCCTTTACTGTCTGCTGGATGTCGGGCCTAAGGGATCTCTTCGGACGTCTCAGACCTCCTGTGGGTCTTCTGTGACAGTCTCGGAGTGCCCGGCGTGCCGGCGGTCTCTTGCCGCGTACATAAGTAAAGAAAAGGGGCCAAGCAGAGCGCAACCGGACAAGTACTGCGGTTCCAGTGGGGTCGTGGATTCCTACACTTCCCCTCACTTTACCTCCCGTCTCACCTTTGTCCATCACCAGAATGTCGTCGGCGAATTTTTCAATGAGACCCTCCTGAAGGACCATCAGGTCCCAATCTAACCCACCAACACGAGTGACGGCTCTCGCGTTCTAGTTAGGGACCAGCCCCTTGATTCCAGGGGGTTCGGCACACAGTACCGGTTTGTGGTTTGGTTGGTTGGTTGGTTACACGTCACACGAGGCTTTCACACCGTCTTACACACCCGGGTCAAGATTCCGGGGAGAGCACCTTCGCTACCCGGTCTTCGACTCCAGTGCGACTTCTACCGAGGCTGCAGTAGTGTCAGGAAGGGCGAATTGCTTGTTCAAACGGACCCCGTAGCGAGTCCTGTCCCGGACTCGGACAGAAAAGGTAGGTTTCCACGGGGGTCGTCCACGACCACTTACGAAATTTTGTCTGAGACACCCCCTCTTCGTATTTATTATTGTTAAATACGGACGGACGAGTCAGCACAGGCCGAGACGCTGGGGTCCGTGGCATCGGGTGGTCCGAGGAGACAGGTACCCTAGGAGGTCCGATCTTATGACCCCAGAAAGGTTGGGTCCCTAGTTTGGGTCCAGAAAACCTAAACGTCGACCTAAGAAATGGTGACGTGGTCGACCCTTCGGGTTATTATTAATATAACTATAAATCTACATGTCCTTTAAGTGTTTTATTTATGAAAAAAATTGACGGATTAAATTTTTATAAAAATTGAATTCAATCTCTCTTCTCTCTACTTAATCTTCAAACCCTAATTGTATATGTGTGATATTTTATTGGTTGTCCTGGATGATGTGTCGTGTCCCCTGATGTGAGTTATAAAACATTATTAGATACTCTCTTTTCTTAGACTTTTTTTGCTCTATACATGTTCAGTTATATCTGTGATCTATATCGAATTGGTTCTGGTAAGACAGTAAAAACTCTGACGTGGGTTCACGACGTAAAGTCTGAGAGAACAACTGATACTCCCGATGAGGTAAAGGAGATTCCCTAAGAACGGGTGTCGTCATTTATATTACCAGTAGACTCAATTTAAGAGGGTAGGGGTAAGTAAAACCAAGTGACTAAGGATTCTCTAGCTACAAGTGCGAACGGTAGAAGACGAACTGACACAGGTTGGATGGAAGTAGACATTGTAAAGTCCAAGGATACGTTATAACAAGAAGTGTTGTAGCCTGGACTGAAAGTGGTGGTCTGTGTAGGCGTTGGTACAGCCGAGACGAAACCGAGTCGACGAAGTAAGAAAGGAAAGAGACGGGAGAGGGTCATCGTGTGACCTGTAGAAGACTCGACCCCCCGAGTAGAAGACCACAGGTGCAGAAAAACGGGAAAGTACACAAGTACTCCAAGAGCGTCGTTGCTATGTCGTCACCAGAGGTAAGGGCGAGGGTCGCCTGGTGCAAAGCAGGCTTGAGGAGTGATCCTGGGCAGTCAGAACCCACCAGGACGGACCGTGTCGAGTATCGAAGAGACTCAATGTGTTCGGGGAAGCGGTACTGTTCCGACACTAGGTACTTCTCCCCTCTTTGATCTTTACATACATTTTGACTTAGGGACTCGACACGTAGAGTTTGATTGTGTTGTGCCCCCTAGTTGACATGAATGTTTTTTTCCTTTTTCTTACGAGGAATAAAGATAGAAATTTTTTGAATTTATCGCCAAAACAAAGTGTTACTTAAACGTTTTGAGGACTTTTACATCATCACCTACCGGGTCGAGATCACCCCCACGGGGTCTCGAGTCGTCCCCCGGGTCACGTCTTCTGTGAGACTCGTGCACGAACGGACAGTGGGCCTACGGAAGTCTTGCCGACAGAGACGGAGACTCCCGGACCCGTCCAGTGAAGGAGAGGAGACGCAGAGGTAGAGTCCGTTCTCCGATAATCACGGATGAAGAATCTCCACGACCCTCTGAATTAATTCCGAGCGATTCACGAAACTTTAGGTGCCTACTTTCCGGGCCAGCCCCTCTCGACACAATAATAAGGCGTATGGTAGAATTCTTCGCCTACACTACTATGGGTGGACCGTGAAAAGTAGAAGTTTCACAGGGGGTCTGTAATCGGCTAATGTGCAGTGCCGAGGGACGGGGCAGTCACCCACAGGGGACCTCCCCCCGGGGAGCCCCCCCTCCTCTGGGGAAGAGGTGGGGTCGGAGACCCCTCGTGGAGACGTCGCGGAGGCCGGGGAGGACCCGACCGGACGTCGGCGTCGAGGAGAAGGGGGCGCGTCGGAAACTTTGGTGGACGCAGAAAGTGTCACAAGTCCTGCGGCGGGTAGCTTACAGAAAGTAAGATCCTAAGCAAGGGCGGTAGACTCGTGGAACTTCAGACACTCGTAGAGTTGCACAAGTGGCAAGTCAACCTTCACGACAGGGGTGACCACGTCTTTTATTATCACAGTGTGTTGGTAGTCTACAGTCGGTAACAACTTTGTGCGAAAACGGCAAGTAAGGTCTTGAGCACCCGAAGGGACCACCGAGTCTGTCGTTTCTTAGGCGGACAATACGTCCTCTGGACCGAAGTCAGGGACCCAGCCCTTCTAGGGGACGTCCTCCCTCACCGTCGGAGGAGGTCTTACGAACGGACCCTTAAGGGTACTTGTCTCCTTCGGACCACAGTGTTTCTCAGTCTGTACTGAATCACTGACTTGTTTATCTTGAATGTCGAAACACTCAATAAAGGACGATTAATAAAAATGAATTAAGAATGAAATTAACAGAAAATAAGAATCGAAAATTCCACGACTTTGAAAATAAAGAAGTTTTTACAAATGGATCTTGTAAATTCACCTTATTAAAATATCTTAGTGTATTAAAAGTTATAAATACTCTAAGTATCCTTAGGTTAAATTTTTAATTTCTTAGTCCAATGTTCGTGTTTTAAGATTAATCGCTTTTTAAAACCTAAAACGTGTTTCTGACTTTAATCATTTAAAAGATTTAAGGAGTATATCAGGAATATATTAATAATTATAGGTTTAAGTATGAACTTTTATATATTTATATTCGTGTCCAAGTATCGATTCAATGAACAAAACATTTACTTTCTTTACCGTTGGGAGAGGTCATGAGAACGGACCTTTTAGGGTACCTGCCTCTTCGGGCCACCCGATGTCAGGTGCCCCAGCGCTTCTCAGCCTGTGCTGACTCGCTCTGACTCACTCGTTTTCAGAAATTTAAATCAAAGACCGATTAAAAAATGTTTTTAGAGAGACAGGGGGCAAGAGTGATATTGTCCTTGTCTCCCCGTGACGTAATCCTTCTTTACGTCTCTTAACTTTATGTCTTCGCCGCTGTTACTGGGATACAGAGTTAACAGACACGATCAGTGTCATATTACCAATGTCTTTACTGTGCGAAACTTGAAAGTCGACGCAGTAGGCGTAAAAGGGGCAATGAGGGACTCAGGTCTCTCAGGTCTCTCGGTATGTGAACCAGACATCGGAAACGGTCAAAGGTATGATATTTGTGCGTCTCTAGTCCCGGTTATCGAGCTAGGACATAAAGAAAGATGTGAAAAGAGGAAAGAAATAACCTTTGTAAAGGAAGGAGACTGATATTTTTATTGAATACGGGTACCATCTTTTTAGTCTTTCGTCTCTTTGGTCATATTACATTTTACGGTCGACAGTTATTAGGTTTAACTAGTAATGATATTAGTGTTACTAGCGTTATTGCGAATACGGAGATGCAATGGATTCATTCGGTGCGCTTCTCGGTGGACTACGCTTCCGACTGAGTAACCTTTTCGGGGACTACGACCCTTTCTAACTTCCACCCTCCTCTTCCCCTGCTGTCTCCTACTCTACCGACCTACCGTAGTGGCTGAGCTACTTGCACTCAGACTCACTCGAGGCCCTCAACCACTACCTGTCCCTCCGGACCGCGCGACGCCAGGTACCCCAGCGTCTCTCAGCCTGTGTTGTCTCGGTGTTTTGTTGTCGTTGTTTCAGCACAACTAATATTTTATACCTGTTTTTCTTCCCTTGACAGATGTCCACTGAAAGACTACTTAAAAGACGATAATGTATAACCAGAAATAAAGACAGACCTTTGTCCGTATAGATACCGAAGGGAACATCGACTCAGCCGTTTCTTAGACGGACGTCACGTCCTCTGACCCCAAACTAGGGACTTAACCCTTCTAGGGGACCTCTTCCTTCACCGTTGGGTGAGGTCATAGGAACGGACCTTTTAGAGTACCTGTGACCTTGGACGATCCGATGTCAGGTTCCCCAGCGTTTCTCAGCCCGTGTTGACTCGTTGATTGTGATGCGACAGTAACCCGAAGAGATACCGAGTCGTCCATTTCTCTTGTCCTTTGAGTCCAATCTAGGGACCCAACCCTTCCAGGGGACCTCTACCTTTACCGTTGGGTGAGGTCATAAGAACGGACCTCTTAGGGTACCTGTCCCCTCGGACCACCCGATGCCAGGTACCCCAGCGTTTCTTAATCTGTGCTGATCCGTGTATACACGATTATAGATATATGTATCTTTTAACTTTTTTATTCTCCCACATATCAAAAAGGACTAAAAATTCGAATTGAACACACGTAAAGTCGTCATAAAGGCATCGAGTAGTGGGGAGACGAGACACTGGACCTTTAGGGTAGGAACCCACGGACGGGCTTAAGAGGACAATCCCGACGGCATTGTCTGACCGTGTCTGCCCCACCTACTCCGTGGTCTTCTCACAAAAGAGGGTCCAGACGTCCAACCTTCAGGTTCCAGTCCCAGCCGACTGAACAGAGAGGACTCCGGCCGGTCCGGGAAGAGGAGTCGAACATCTGCCGGTCGAAAGAGTCCAATGTGGGACTCCTTCACCGTTCCGGTCCTGCCCTTCGGGTTGTTAGACGAACTTTCCGGTATGCGAGTGGCGGGGTGATATGACGCAAAGGACGGTTCATCATATCTCCGGGGGCACTTTGTTCAACTCCAAGCAACACAAGTAGATCGACGGAAGGACGACGCCTGAGAAGGAATCCATATTTCTCTCGCCGTCACCTACGAAGACGTGAGAGTAGAAAGGAAAGGGAGTCAGATCGGGAGGTCGCGAGAACGGACCTCCTAGGGTCCCTGCCCCCTCGGACCACCCGACGGCAGATACCCCAGCGTGTCTCAGCCTGTGCTGACTTCGCTGAGTCGTCGTCGTCGTCTCGGGTCTTGTGTGTGGTGACCTAGGTCGGCAACCTTGTGTAATTCTCGAGAACGAGATTTAGTGATTAGACAAGAGGACCATCTGGTTTGATCAAGTACGTGGACGTTAGTCAACGATTGTAAAGAGGTATTAAAATTACGTAGGGTGAAAAACCGGTAGGTCTTTTCAGGACCAGGAGTGGGAAAAGCAGTCGACTAAACACGAGACTTTTTAATTTTACCTTTAAGATAGATAGACAGATAACAGCACGTCAACAAGTCAGTACAGGTTGAGAAACACTGGGTTACCCGACGTCGTGCTGTCCGAAGGGACGGGAGGTGGTATAGGGTTCAAACAAGTCTCAGTGCAGGTGACTCAGCCATTACGGTAGGTTGGTAGAGTAGGAGACACCAGGGAAAGAGGAGGACGGGAGTTAGAGAAGGTCGTAGTCCCAGAAAAGGTCACTCAGTCACTACGGAAGGTTGGTAGAGTAGGAGACAGCAGGGAAAGAGGAGGACGGGAGTTAGAGAAGGTCGTAGTCCCAGAAAAGGTCACTCAGTCACTACGGAAGGTTGGCAGAGTAGGAGACACCAGGGGAAGAGGCGCTTTACAGTTACACGCACACATGTGTGTTCTCTACAGGAAGGTCTCTCCGGAAGATGGAGACGAAGGTCAAGTAGAATCTTACTTTTCGGTCCTTTACCGAAAAACTTACTAGTCGTGGTCTTAAGGGTCCGTAACATCACCGAAGAATCTTGAAATTGCTGAACCAAGGTTCTCTTGTTACCGGGAAATCAGTGTTCTTCTGAACTACAGGGTCCCTAGACATCCATAAAATTCCCTGGAAAAAAAGATCAACAAGTGGAAGTCCGGATAGGAAGCTCCAATAGATCAGAGTGAAGAACCAATCACTCTGGGCTCTTTGAGAAAAAAACGAGTGTTCCTTGAACGAATATTTTGTACATTACCATCGACACACATGTACGAAACCAAATTGTGCTCAATTTGAATTTTTAGTCCTTGTGTGTGAGACGCAAAAGTCAAAACACACAAATATCTATAATTGTATAACGACGAATCAGTGAATCAACACAGACTGAGAAATGACTAACAAGTCCGAAGAGTAGGACGAAACGGTAAAAGGAGGAGGTCTCCTAGAAGGGGTGGGTCCCTGACTCGGGTGTGGACACAGAGGACGTCTCGTCCACCTAAGAAATGAACGACTCGGTAGTCTCTTCGGTGTCACCACCGACATAACCCCAAGTTTAGTGTGTGCTGTCTACGGACTGGGTAGCTAGGTGACTTGAGTTCTTCAATCTGCATATGATCGGACACGAGGTGTTTCACGGCTTGTTGAGACGCCACAAAACAAGTCAGTACATAAGTCTGTGTGACTGACCAGTAGGAGACTGAGAACCCACCTACTATTTGTCGGTCACCCACCCCGAAGAGTAGGACGAAACTGTCGTTTGTCCAGGGTCTTCTACGACCTCGGGTTCACTCCTCTCCTTGCCGGACTGCAAACTCACCCCTTGTAGTTTTAGGGCCTTGTGTGCTGAAAGCGCCATTGTCTATTAGTGGGATATTTTACGTAACATTTTTATCGACGTACGGCAGAATGGTGGTCAACGAAACTTATTTATTGTGGAGAAAGAGAAAGGGTTCAAGGTTTGCCTCTCTCTCTTGTCTGTTCAGTCCCTCGACCTCTCTTAGACTGCTTTCGACCTAATCTTCGCCTCCGGTCCGAACCCCCGGTGTTCGTCGAACGATTAGCTGGAAGGGCGTGATCTGTGGGGGTGGGTGACGCTCTGGGGGTGGACGGAGCCGATTCTCGGAAGAACCCCCGCTCTTCCTTCGTTTGCGTCGCGGGGATGGTAGGACCGCCTCCCCTTGGACCCTCCGCCTCGGCTCGTGGGGTCCAGGAACCGGATGGAGAGACCAGCCTGGTAGTTCAGGACGTCGGCGGTCCTCCCCGGACTCTTGCCTCCGGACTTCGGTCTCCCCGCCGAGGAGACTGTCGTGGGGTCCCACAAGGCCTGTGGCACAAGGTCTCTCTCAGTACTGAGAACAAAAGAAACAGAAAAAAAAATTAATTTTTTGTAATTTTTTTTAAAAAAAGGTGAGACGCATACCTTAAAATCAGGGGGCTGGTCCCACGTTTGGAAACGGCGGACGTGACCTTCGTCTCAGAATTGGTGACCTGACGTCCCTTCGGGTCCCCAGAGCACACCCAGTGGTCGGAGCGGTTTGTGCAGTCTCGACGGAGTAAGTAACGTGTCCACTACAACGACGACGAACCTCGCTGGAGACTTTTATGTTCAGTGTGAAAGACTAAAGGTTTCTCCACAGATATACACACACACACGCGTGCGCGTACATGTGTACAGGACCGGTGTCGATAACGGTTGAAAGTTGGTAAATAGATTTTACATAGATGAATGAACATTCTTGGAAGTGTAGGGATCCGGAGACTTAAGGTCATTTAAGGAAAGAGGAAAGTCCCGAGAAAACGTGTTTCTCTTCAGCCACCGCCACGACGACCGGCACCACCGGCCTCCCAGAAGGAAATAGTAAAAGAATGTCCTTCTTGAGGGTCTCCTACTTTATTCGTAGCCTCCGACCCGAGCCAGGGGTGGGAGGGCCCTGGGGTGGGGATCCGTCGGTCGTAGTGTTCGTCCTAAGTCCGCACGAGGACTCAGTGTCGAGCGTGGTAGGCCTACAGAGTGCTTCTCGGCGTCGTTCTTTGCCCTGTAGACGGCCACAGTTCCCAGCTCCCGTCCCTGACCGTTGGGAAGGGTCGTTTCCTAGTCTCTCAGTCAGAAACGTCGAAACACCCGATGTACCAGAGGCGGGGTCGTTGAGTATAGACGGCGCCGTCGCCCGTCACCCTTTCGTCGGGGCTGCTATACATTTGTTTGCACGGACCGACACAAGGTTATTTTGAAATAAATGTTTTTGTCGACCGGTCGACCGGTCGACCGAGACCGGGCACCCGACGTCAACCGGGTAGGGCCAAGTCCGTGACCCACTGAGAAAAGGTTCGTGTCAACTGACTCTGATATTGTCGGGGCCGCCGCTCCCCCAGGTCAGGGTCGAGACGCCGACTGGTCGCTGAAGCCCCGTCAGTGACTGGCACGGACCCCGTCGAGCCGAAGGGAGGACGCAGCCGCAGACGTTCGCCCGTGTGAGACCCCGACGCAGACCGGGCGTCTACACCCAATAAACCGAGCGCATCATAGGTTTTGTAAAACTTAAGCAAAGGTTGTAAAGTCTACCCCCTCTAAAGTTTGCTTTTAGGTCTAAAGACCGACGAGAACTTTATAGTCTTTTAGACCGTGGGCCCCGCGTGTACGGGACACGGCCGGGAGCGGGCCCCGACGCTCGGCCCAGACCGAGACCCTCCCACACGTGGGACCTCCCTCCGTCAGGGGTACCCGGCGGGCGGGAGGCGTCCGCAGCACCAGACACTGCGGGGTCCTCTGGGGGCACGGAAGGTCGAGTTGTCAGATCTCAAACGACTAATCGCGGCGGGGAGGGGGCGGGGGGGTGGGGCGGGGTAGAGAGGTGGAAGGGATTTGAGGAGGCAGAGCTCTAGGTGCGTCACGGGCGGATCTGTTCGGACACGGTCGACGTGGAGCCCGACCTCCGGTGCCACACGCGAGGTAGTCACGTAGTCTCACTAAGGGGCGGGGTGGCCCTAGGGGGCCAGTCGGCCCGGGGGGAGGGACCCCAGCCGTCCCCTACTTAAAAAGACTGTTACTCTCGGTGGATAGGAGGTGGCTACTGCAGACGGGTCATACCCGACGGGACTGTTTAGTGGTCCCGACTGACTATTTGTTGTCGTTGCCGAGAGAGCGTCAAGACCTCTGACCTTCAGGTTTTACTCCCAGTCCGAGGCCCCTTCCGAGGGACGGTCCTGCGGCAGATGTATGTAGTTATACCTAGTCGGTATGATATGTGTACAGGGGAGGGAGGCCTGTGAGTGAGGGAGGAGGGCGAGGTAGGGTGGGGAGATCCAACAGTGTCTCGGAGTCAAACTAGAGGGACCAGTATGTCGTTTAGGGGTCACAAAATGTATTCAACCACATATACAGAGGTGCGACGAGAGAGGTACCAGGGTGGGAGAGGAGGGAGTTGTCGGTTCCGAGACAACCTGAACTGAGACACAGTAGGCACAAGTCAAGTCAGCGAGTCAGTACAGACTGAGAAACGCTGAGGTACTTAGCGTCGTGCGGTCCGGAGGGACAAGTAGTGGTTGAGGGCCTCAAATGGGTTTGAGTACAGGTAACTCAACCACTACGGTAGATTGGTAGAGTAGGAGACAGTAGGAGAAGAGGAGGGCGGAAATTAGAAAAGGTCGTATTCCCAGAGAAGGTCACTCAGTCAAGAAGCGTAGTCCACCGGTTTCATAACCTCAAAGTCGAAGTCGTAGTCAGGAAGGTTACTTGTAAGTCCTGACTAGAGGAAATCCTACCTGACCAACTTAGAGGAACGTCAGGTTCCCTGAGAGTTCTCAGAAGAGGTTGTGGCGTCAAGTTTTCGTAGTCAAGAAACCACGAGAGGAAAGAAATATCAGGTTGAGATGTAGGTATGTACTGATGACCTTTTTGGTTTCTAAACTGATCTACCTGGAAACAACCGTTTCATTACAGACGAAAAATTATACGACAGATCCCACCAGTATCGAAAAGAAGGTTCCTCGTTCACAGAATTAAAGTACCGACTTCAGTGGTGACGTCACTAAAACTTCGGGGAGTTTTACTTCGGAGAGTGACAAAGGTGACAACAGGGTAGATAAACGGTACTCCACTACCCCGTCTACGGTACTAGCATCAAAAGACTTACAACTCGAAATTCGGTTGAAAAAGTGGCACAATCCTGACATGGTAGAGGGGGGAGTCAAGACTACCCGTCTGCGTGGAGGTGGAAACATGAAAAACGTTTAGTGACGGACTCTTAGTAATTGTTGTTCAGGATAGGGAAGGGACTTAGGATCCTTGTGAGATCACCTCACATTCCCTCACTGACCCACACGGGGTTGGCATATTACGTTAGAGTTGAAAATTTTTAACTCTGATCAAATTTTGGAATTTTGGTTGTCCGACGAGTGCCCGTATGAGAAGGTTTAACGTTGGACGGCCTCTGGTGGTCGTCACAGACTCGAATAACAAGGACCCGGATATAAACTTGAAGAACAGTTACACGGCAAGTAATCTTCCCTACTCGACCAGAAAAAGATTTAAGTCCGGACCGTTTAACGAGTGTGTTTCGACACGTCTTGAGGACGTTTGTCTCCGCCCCGCACCCGTGTCGACGGTGTTCGTACACAAACGAACCATACATGAACAAAAGTCAACGTGTTATCATTCATTTGAAGATTTCACAGTAGGACTGTTATCACATGATACCCAAAAATGTGGATAAGTTTCAACTCTGACAAAGGAGAGAGCGTAGACATAGATACTGTTTCTTACCTTCGGTTCCAGTCTAGACATACATGAAGTTTGACCTTTACTTTAAGGTTGACGAAGAACAAACTCAGAAGTCAAATTAGTTTCTCATAAACCCCTGCGTCGTCCTTCCTCTCCCACCCCGCTTGACTCTCTCCTCGTGCCCGTGTGTGTGACGACGCACACCTTGTCACCGGCCGTCCTCCGACCCCGCGGTCGGCCCCTCGGGTCGGGCCCCTCGGGTCGGGCCCCCCGGGTCGGACCCTTCGAGTCGGGTCCTCCAACCGAGCTGTCGGTCCCTCGGGTCGGACCCCTCGGGTCGGGCCCTTCGAGTCGGACCCTTCGAGTCGGTCCCTCGGGTCGGACCCCTCGGGTCGGACCCCCTGGGTCGGCCCTTCGGGTCGGGCCCCTCGAGTCGGGTCCTCCAACCACGCGGTCGGCCCCTCGGGTCGGGCCCCTCGAGTCGGGTCCTCCGACCGGGTTGTCGGCCCCTCGTGTCGGGCCCCTCGAGTCGGACCCGTCGAGTCGGGTCCCTCGAGTCGGGCCCTTCGAGTCGGGTCCTCCGACCGTACTGTCGGGGCCCTCGAGTCGAGCCCCGAGGCACTACTGGACGTCCCACCCTACCCCCCCCCCTCAAGTCCTTCCTCCTCTATATACACATGCATGTCGACTAAGTGAAACAACATGTCTTTGATTGTGTTGTAACATTTAGTTAACGTGACGTTAACTTTTTTTTTTCATAAGACCAATTTTCACGACTACGCAAAGTCGAACAGGTCACGAAAAAGACGTAGATAACTTTCAAGTCAAGTCAACGAGTCAGCACAGGCTGAGAAGCGCTGGGGTCCTTAGCGTCGTGCGGTCCGGAGGGACAGGTAGTGGTTGAGGGCCTCAAGTGAGTCTGAGTGTAGGTGGTTCAGTCACTACGGTAGGGCGGTAGAGTAGGAGCTAGCAGGGGAAGAGGAGGACGGGGGTTAGGGAGGGTCGTAGTTTCAGAAGAGGTTACTCAGTTGAGAAGTGTACTCCACCGGTTTCATGACCTTAAAGTCGAAATCGTAGTCAGGAAGGTTTCTTTAGGGACCCAACTAGAGGAAATCTTACCTGACGAACCTAGAGGAACATCAGGTTCCCTGAGAGTTCTCAGAAGAGGTTGTGATGTCAAGTTTTCGTAGTTAAGAAGCCGTGAGTCGGAAGAAGTGTCAGGTTGAGAGTGTAGGTATGTACTGGTGACCTTTTTGGTATCGGAACTGTTCTGCCTGGAATCAGTCGTTTCATTACAGAGACGAAAACTTATACGATAGATCCAACCAGTATTGAAAGGAAGGTTCCTGATTCGCAGAAAATTAAAGTACCGACGTCAGTGGTAGACGTCACTAAAACCTCGGGGTTTTTTATTTCAGACTGTGACAAAGGTGACAAAGGGGTAGATAAAGGGTACTTCACTACCCTGGTCTACGGTACTAGAAGTAAAAGACTTACAACTCGAAATTCGGTTGAAAAAGTGAGAGGAGAAAATGAGAGTAGTTCTCCGAAAAATAGAGGAGAAGTGAAAGACGGCATTCCCACCACAGTAGACGTATAGACTCCAATAACTATAAAGAGGGCCGTTAGAACTAAGGTCGAACACAAAGAAGGTCAGGTCGCAAAGAGTACTACATGAGACGTATATTCAATTTATTCGTCCCACTGTTATATGTCGGAACTGCATAGGAAAAGGATAAACCTTTGTCAGACAACAAGGTACAGGTCAAGATTGACAACGAAGGACTGGACGTATGTCTAAAGAGTTCTCCGTCCAGTCCACCAGACCATAAGGGTAGAGAAAGTCTTACAAGGTGTCAAATAACACTAGGTGTGTCCGTTTCGGAAACCATATCAGGTATTTCGTCTTTATCTACAAAAAGACCTTGAGAGAACGAAAAAGGTACTAGGTCGTCTACAACCGTTAAACTAAAGACCAAGGAGACGGAAAAGATTTTGGTCGAACTTGTAGTTCTTCAAGTACCAAGTGCATAACGACTCCGGGCGGAACCTCTTAAAACTCTTAATGAAATGATCGCACACTCTACTCACGTTAACACGCCATCCAACTCGTAAGAAACCGTAACGGAAAGAAACCCTAACCTTACTTTTGACTGGAAAAGGTCAGGACACCGGTGACGACTCAAAAGGTTTAAACGACCGTATAACTCGTGTCGTGAAAGTGTCGTAGTAGAAAGTCCTAAACTTTATCAAGTTGACCTTAAGGTAGTGGAGGTGATCGAACCAAGTATCACTACCAAAGATTCCGGGTGAACTGAAGTGTAAGGTCCTACAGACCGAGATCTACTCACTAGTGTGGTAGCACTAATAGGTCCAGCACTTCTAGGAAAAACATGTCAAGACACATAAGAACGGTAGAGAAGAATTATAGAAGACGAAGACAATCCAGGTATGGTAAAGACAGGAAATAGCTCGGGTAGAAACGTACTTTACAAGGAAACCATAGAGATTAAAAGAACTTTTCTAGAGATCAGAAAGGATAAGACAAGAAAAGGAGATAAAGAAACGTAACTAGAGACTTCTTCCGAAAGAATAGAGAGGGACGATAAGAAACCTTGAGACGTAAGTCTACGAATATAGAAAGGAAAAGAGGAAACAAAAAACGAAGAGAAGAAAAGTGTCGATAAACATTCCGGAGAGGTCTGTCGGTACAACGAAAAAACGTAAAGAAAAGGAACCCCTACCAGAACTAGGGACAGAGGACATGTTACAGTGTTTGGAGTCAGGTATCAAGTAGTCCGTGAGATAGATAGTCTAGATCCGGGAATTTAGATAAAGAGTGAAGGTGACACATTAGTATTCCCTAGACTAAATCCAGTATGGACTTACCAGATCGCCAAAAGGGATGAAAGAAGTTAAACTCAGACTTAAACCATTATTCCTCAAGTACTAGACTAGGTGTCAGTCGAGGACCAGAACAAAAACAACTGACATATCTCGAAGAGGTAGAAACCGACGTCTCTTATATTAGTTAGACGAAAACCACAACTCGTAGACCACTACAGGTACACATCTCAGAAGAGAACACAACAACCTTCTCCCACAAACGACACTGGTCACGTAAAAGAACCGTTTTGAGATAATCAGAAACGGGACGAAGTAAGGCGTAAGATTCCGGTTTAAACGGACAACGGGGTCCACAAAGAACTGAAAGATGAAAACGTAAGGTCAGGGGATATTACTTTTCCTGTAGAAAAAACCCACAATCAAGATTTTCCAGAACATCCAGAAGTATCTTGGCAAGTTGAAGTCGAAGAAGTCGCAATGACCAACCCNGGGACGAAGTAAGGTGTAAGATTCCGGTTTAAACGGACAACGGGGTCCACAAAGAACTGAAAGATGAAAACGTAAGGTCAGGGGATATTACTTTTCCTGTAGAAAAAACCCACAATCAAGATTTTCCAGAACATCCAGAAGTATCTTGGCAAGTTGAAGTCGAAGAAGTCGCAATGACCAACCCCGTATCTGAACCTATTGACACTATAACTTACCAAACGGAACCTTTACTTCTCTCTAGTAAGACAGCAAAAACTCTAACGTAGGTTCATCACGTAAAACCTGAGAGAACAACTGGTACTACCGATGAGGTAAAGAAGACTCCCTAAAGACGGGCGTCATCATCCATATTACCAGTAGACTCAATTTAAGGGGGTAAGGTCAGGTAAAATCAAACGACTAAGGATCTTACAGCTGCAAGTGGGAACGGTAGAGGACAAACTGGTGAAGGTTAAACGGAACTAAGTACCTGGACTGTAAGGTCCAAGGATACGTTATAACGAGAAATGTCGTAGTCTAGAACGAAGATAGTGGTCAGTGTAGGTGTCGACCCATAACAAAAACGAAACCGAGGTAGGGAAGTAAGAAAGACCTCAATAAAGAGGTGACTAGAGGTCATCGTATAACCCGTGGATTACTGGACCCCTCAAGGAGAAAATCATAGGATAGTAAAACGGAAAAGTATGACAAGTACCCCAAGAGTTCCGTTCTTATGACTTCACCAAACGGTAAGGGAAGAGGTCACCTGGTGTAAGACAGTCCGGAGAGGTGGTACTGGGTGGGCAGAACCCAACGGGACGTCCGTACCGAACCAAAGTAACTCAATCTGTTCCGACACCAGGATCACACTAATCTAACTGATCAAAAGACACTCATACCAAAGTCACACAGACGGGAGACTACGGGAGAACGTCGTGGATGGTAGAATGAACCCAAAGAGAATGGAACCCACACCCCATAGAGAAGTGCCGACGAGGTCGTTCCGTGTCGGCGACGAGGAATGGAACCTACTCCCCATAGAGGAGGGGGGCGGGAAGGACTGGAAGTTGCACCCTACCGAGGAGATCCGGGAGGACGCGGTCCCGTCGGTGGTGAGGAACCCGCACCCAAACGGGGAGGGCCGGCGGCGGGACCGGAGCCCGCACCCCAACGAGGAAGGACGACGGCGGGGACCGGAGCCTGCGCCCCACCGAGGAGAGACGTCAAGGACGCCGGCAGCGTCGGACGTCCAATTTTTACTCGTTTCCTCCATCCTTCTCAGTGACTCCGGAAAGTCGTTGACAGTCTTTCGGAGGTCTTGAGGTGTTAAATAATTAAAGAATGATACCCGGGTACTCCCCATTTCGTGAACTATACATAATAGAGTTAGGAGTGTTGTTGGGTCTCTTCGTCCATAATAATACTAATGAGGATAAACTTTCTACTTTTCTAAACACATTTAAAAGGAAGTAAGATAATTATCTCACTTAATATAATTAATCAAAAGTTTACAACTTGACGTTAGGACCTGTTTGGTCTGAACCAGTTGTACGTAATGTGGAGAATACACACAGACCTAAAATAAACGATCATAACCTAATCCTAAAGAACATAACTGGACATACTCTTTATTGAAATATTTTTTAAAAAAATTTATTTTAGAGACAGTTCAAAACCGTAATTCCAATACGAACGGAGTTTTTACTCGGCCCTTAAAAGAAGGGGGAGATCAGAGAGTTTATTGAATATATTATAAACACAGTAAGAAAGGAATTTATTTACTTTCGTAAGTTCATCTTTGTTTTTTCATAAGACTTTAACGTTCCCCTTAACTCAGTTTTTTGTTCGAAGATAGTTGGAGAATAGACACATCTGAAACCACACTGACGTTTTGGTTTTATTTCGGTACCTTTAGTGACTGTGTAACCACTGACTCCGACGGACTACTCACTTAACAGTAGATCTAGTGTCTATCCGTCCGAAAGGGACACTCCGGTCCAGTACTTAGAAGAACAAGACACCCTGCACGCCGAAGACGGTGTTAGTGAGTTCAGACGGCACGTCGTGTTTTCGTCGGAGTCTTTCATTCTTCGTCGTCGTACAAAGACACGATTATTTCGAACTAAACACGTGGGACTGTAAACTTCAAGTATATGCCCCAACCAGTTTTTCAAGCAAGTTTACAAGGGTACGTTACGATGTCTTTTTGGGTTTGTACAAAGGTTTTATCTTAAAAGTGTACAGTAAACGAGAAGAAGACCAAAAAAGGTTGACTAATTTTTACATCTTTTGTCAGAACTAGGTACTCGGCCAGAGTATGGACATTGAGAGTCAAGTCATAACGAAAGTAGATGACTCTGTCGACGCACTGCCACTTAAGATCCGCTGTCTCTCCCACACTAACCTTTCCCGCTTCCACAGAGCTGAGGGTCGTTCGAGTTCAAGAACTGGACCCACCACCACTGCACCCACAGATAAAACAGTCGTAAGTTACTTGACGTACATGTGAGTGCAAGAAGCTAGAAAGCTCACAGGCACACACTATAAAATGTCACTTTTACAAACTTCCATTTTCTGTATCTTTCACTGAGTGTGTTGTGTGCCAGTAAGAGTGACCATACTACTCTGGTGACGTATTACCAACATATTACATATTATCAGTACGATAATTAAACTGACATATTTTATTAATATGATTAAAATAAGTTTGCCGTGAAAAGAAATAACCTATGTAACTTCCAATTACGTTCTAAAAGAATCTCTTTTTACTGACGTAACGATTTTTGTAAACTGTGGTCGACGGAGGAGTCACGACAGACGACCTTCGGACACGTCGTTAGTCTCCTTTATAAGACAGACGGCAGGGGCACCGTGACTCCGAGGACATAATCTGTCGTGAGTCGTGCCCAAAACTAAAAAAAAAAAAATGAACAGGAAGGTAAAACGTTAAACAATAAATTCGTACAAACAGACCCAAGTTAAGAGTCAACGGTGGCCCAGAGACACACTGGAACCTGTTGAATGATCTGAGGAGACACGGAATCACAGAAGTAAACATTTTACATTTGTGGCTGTCATGGATGGAATACGACACCAACTCTCCTAAGTTATTCTTTTCGTCTACGCGCTCGCGGCCGGGACCAGACGTGACCCATGAGTCCCTGAAAGGCACATTTAACAAAGACAGCCGGGTAGCATCGGACACTCTGGTCCCTAACTTGGGCCGGGGCCGTCACTTTCGGAGTTCAGGATTGGCGACGTGGCGGTGACCCCTGAGGACGGTAACATTAAAACCTGTTGAAGTAGAAGTCTCGCTAGGAGGCTCCAAATGTTTTGTTCTTCAGTACGGAAGGCGTCGAGTATTTGCCACACGCACGTACGAGTCAGTACATCCTGGCAAACACTGGGTCCCTGACATCGGGTGGGCGGTCCGAGGAGACAGACACCCTAAAGGGTCCGTTCTTACGACCTCACCCAACGGCAAAGGAGGAGGTCCCCTAGAAGGGGTGGGCCCCTATCTTGAGCTCAGACGACTCAACCGTCCGTCCAAGAATAGCGACTTGACGGTTCCTTTGCATGTTCCTTTCTTTTTCACTTTTCAAAAAGCGAGTGGAGGTCAATGTCCGTTCTGAAATGCTTACTTGTAACTGGTAACGACTGAAAGATCTTGAAAAGGGTACCGACCGAAAGAGTCTACCCTTCCTGTGACCAGGGTTTCCGGTGGGGGCTCAGACGTGTGTTACGCACATGAGGAACCGGACGTCACCCACCCCAAGTCCAGCTCCCTATTTCCAGAACCCCCCAACTCTACCTATAAATACGGAGACAGACAGGAGCGACGGAAACTAGACGATAGGACTTACCTGTCCCGTCGGGCGTAACAAACACCCTCCCTGTCTCGACCACAAAATAGTCTAATGATGTGTGTCTTATCTTCCCACCTCTCTACTGTCCCGCCCAGACCTTAAGCCTACCCGACCCAAAGACCGGAACACCCTTACACAGTTCAACCTCGAAACGACCACCCCCGACCTTTACCCCAGGCCCCCTAACCGTCCCCAGAACACCTGGGAGGACGCGTGGCCTCCGAGTCGACACGCTAAGTCGAGCGGACATCGGACCCGAGCCGGTGTTCCCCGAGGACCGACCCGGCAGCCCAGAGACGACCCCCGACCTCCCGGACTCCTCTCTACTTTTGTCGGACGAGGGTAGTTGTTTCGGGCCCTGTGGGAGGCGGGGGGTCGACGAAGGTGTTTCTGGACCTCCTCGAGCCGCCCGTTGACGACCACCTGAGGCGGGGCTCGCGCCGGGACCGTATACCGTAGAGGGGTCGACCCGCGACTGGGAGGGCGGGGCCGCGGACCTGGGGGCGTCGGACAGCACCGTTGTCGACCCCCCGCCCCCGCACTCCTAGGTCGGACCGGACTGCCCGCTCTACCTACCAGTACCCGTTGCACGGTCTCCGAGGGAGGGGTGAAGACAGACCCCAGCCGGCTCCCCGACCCCAGTTCCGGACCCCTTTTCGTTCTTAAGAGTGACCTCCCCGAGCCTCGGCTACTTGACCCCATGACCCCTACCCCCACGTCAAGTTTGACGTGTGCGGGGGTCGCCTACGAGGGACTGGATGGGGTGGGGTGGGGGTGGTGCCTCGTCCGGTCGGTCTTCGACCGGTCCCTTTCCCTTAAAACGACTTTTACAGAATTTCCCTCCTGACGAATTTCACTGGGGAAACCCGGGGCCTCCTCGGTCCGGGTCACCGACCCGCCGCCTGAGGAGGGGAGAGACTGGGGAGGAGGAGACCACTCTTCCTCCCTACGTCTCTAACAGTCCACCGAACGTCTCAGACCCTCACCAGGAGAGAGTCGACCCTCTTCTCCCCACACCTGGAACTACGGTCCGGGACACGTCCGTTACGGGGGCCTCAGTCACCGGGGGTCGTGGTCGGACCCAAACGGGTCCTTCTTGGACGGAAGACGACAGTCTTGGAGAGGTCGAGTACTGACAGTTTTGGGGTATATAAGTCATGGGTCGTCCCTCTTCTGACCTAAGGAAAGAGCCAGTGAAAAGTTGAGTCTTTATGGTTCTCGGTAAAAACCATGGATATAGCCTTTGAACTTCCGACGCGAAGAATTATTATTCATCTACCTGGTAAGGGACCTCAGCGAGGGTTCAAGTGCGAGACCACTTTTCGGTACTCAACTAGACAGGATTCGACATCCTGAACCACTCGACTGTGAGAACCTCCGTAGTCCATGAAGGTGTCCGTCCATTTGAGTGGAAACGAGTCAACGTTGGGACCCACATTACCGACCCGCGGAAAGGTCTGCGACTAGGCAAAACCTAAGAACACAAATATGTGTGTATAAACTTTAGTCCCGGACGTACTTTCATCCAGTTGAAGACTATTTGACTAGTGGAGGTTTAATCTTCGGAGACTTTAATCCTGTAGTTTTGTCGGGACGTTGATTGCTTCTCCAGGTCGACCTTTCTTCCTTGTCTCTCAGTCGTCCTCCGTGCCCTACGACAGCCTAGAGGACCTGCCTCGCGGAATTTACCTTTAATAGTTTACCCAGAAATTTTGTACGTGGGAAACCAAACTAGTCGGATGACATCTATTGGAAATAATTTGGACTAGACTTTAATGTCGGTGCCGGTCGCGAAGAAACTACGACACCGGCAAAGTAAAGGACAAATATGACACTATGTGCAACGTGAGCCTCTATTCGTGAAGATTTCCTATAATTCTGTATTTTCAGGGAACCGATAAACGACCGTGACAAAACTACAAAAGAACGAGGGATCTTTAATCGTATAGGAAAAGTTTCAGAAGGAGACTACTCTCGTCAGGAAACGGTGCTACACAAACGACTTTCAGCAGTCACTATCACATAATACATTTCTCTACTGTGTGTTTTCCGTGCTACGATCTAATGACTATTACTCCGTTGGACCCATTGCCACCGAACGCCGAAAAGACTTTGTAGAAGACTGTGGGATTTATGTTACCCGAAGACAATTACTCCTAAACTAAGAAGACTCTAAAAGTTCTTTGAACGTGTCTTGTTGAAAAACTTCTCTTGTGATCATCCCGCTTCAACTTGTAAACATGAGTAACGTGGTTCGATACAAGATAGTTCTGTAAAGTACCGGAACCTACATTTTTTACTAACATCTGAAAGACACAAGGTAAAAGTCTCGACTCTCAATTATTCATACCTACCTACAATTACTCTACCTACCTCTATTAGACCTTTTTCTCCAAACCGGTGTATGGATCTTAAAAGCGAATTTATTTGTTCTCTTCTCTCCTACTCTCCTTCTGTTAATCCTTATTTCCTTCTCTCACTCTTTCTTTGTCCTTCTGCTTCCTCCCACTCTTTCTTTCCAAGAAGGGTTCTCTCCGTCCTTCCTTTCTTTGTCTCTCTCTTCCTTTTCTCCCTTCTTCCTTCGCTCTTCCGTCCGTCCCAAGAACCCTCCTCTTTGGTACCCTTTCATTCTTCGGTTCTAGACCCTTTCTCCTTCCCCTCCCCTCCACTTCCCTTCTCTTCTTTCTTTCTGTCTGTTTGCACTTTATCTTCCCTCCCTTCCTTTGTGGTTTCTGTTCGTTCCCTCCTTTCTCTCTGATCTTCCGGCCCTATTTCTTCAGTCTTCTCGTCGTTTCCCCGCCCTCCTCCTCCTCTCTCGAGACAGCAGGTCTGTGACCTCGCGACAAGGCCCGTTGCTTAGGCCGGTTGAAGTGAAGTTAAGTCTTTTGCAAATCCTTTTCGTAAAATTTAATTGGAATAGACTTAGTTAGTCGTCCAAATAGGAATTAGATTTCAATCAACAAGACCCTCAAATTTGACTTCCAGTGACTCGATGCCAGACGCCCCAGTATCGGTGGACATCCGTCTCGGCTTAGGTCTGAAAACGGCTGTTCCCGTCAGAACCTAGAATAGGAGAGGCAATCCCAAGGTTCGGCTCCCTGTGAACAAAAGGGTGTGCACGACACACACCAAGTCGGTGATTCGGTACCCGCTGAGAACGCTGGAGCACCTGACACCGGACGTTCCGACGAGACAGGTACCCGAGGCGGTCCGTTCTTGGGACTTTGGACAATTTCTCGTTTCGTCGGACAGCAGGAGACCGGCGTCCGTAGAAAGAGTCTACCAAGAAGGGTGAGACTTCGCTGACGGTCAAGTATACGTCGTCTATGACTTTCAGGGACGTCGTCCGTGCAAAGGAATCTCTAGAAGTGCGAACGTTTCCGCGTCGCAGGGCCCGCGAGTCGAAAGAGAGAGGAGACACGTGACGTGCACACAACCTAAACGTCAAATTCTTAGTTTTGAGAAAAGAATTAATATCCGTATGGTAAGACTTTCACCGAATCTTACAAAGAAAGAACCTGCAAACTCAGGTTACGCCAACAATCTTCTGGGCCCCCGTTACCTCCTCCGGTTCACTTCCCCACCTCAGCCGAGACCCATGGTGTGGAGGTCTACGCCAGTCGAAGACCTGTGGGTCCCTGATATACCCGTGTTTGAGTGGAAACTTTTACGTTCGGATCCTTTTTGAGTCTCTTTCTACCCCCGGCCCCTCCACCCCAGAAGGAGACGGGGGTAAAGCGACGAGGGGTCCTCCGAGACATCATTGCCCAGGCGGGCGTTCCGCTTTCTGAACCCAAACTAGGGAACGAGTCCTTCTAGGGGACCTCTTCCCGGACCGTTGGGTGGGGTCATGGGAACGGACCTCTTAGGGTACCTGTCTCCTCGGACCGCCCGATGTCAGGCACCCCAGGGTTTCTCAGTCTGTGCTGACTCGTCGATTCGTTGTTCCTTCTATCCCCGGACAGCACGGGCGGAGGCGGTGGTTGCAGTAGTACTTCGTGGGGACTATGAACAGGATCTCCTTCTTTGGTCAATACCCGCCAGAGTTCATTGAGTCGCTGTTTTCCAGACTGAGTCGGACGAGAAACTAGTTTATGTCTCGGACTTTGCACAAGGCATTCCTTCTCAGAAACAGGACGTATCTATAAGGGTCTTCACTCTGCGACCCTTAGACCCACTTCGGTTCCTTAATTTCCTAAACAAATGAGTGTCCCAAGTCGTCTAGGAACGAAATCTGGCCGCTCTCACGATCAACGGGTCAGCACAGAAACACTGGGGTACCTGGTATCGGACGGTCCGAGGAGAGACGTACCTTAAGAGGTTCGTCCTTATGACCTCACCCGACGGTAAGGGAAGAGATCCCCTAGAAGGACTGGGTCCCTAGCTTAGGCCCACAGAACGCAACGTCCGTCTGAGAAATGGCTGACTTGGTGGTCCCAAATTGTGTCTCCTACCTCAGATGTGGCAAGATCAACGACTGGACTGTGAAGGTCCCGTTCTCTGACTATAAGGAGAGGAGGGGTGGTCGAGGTCCAGAGGGGTGTACGGGTGAAAGGTCGAACCTTTCTGAACAAGTGGGGCGTCCCAAAAATTTAATTCTTAAGTCCGAAGAGGTGGGTGGAGGCAGGTCGTCGTTGTTAGGAGTAGAGCTCTCTTCTAACTACTGGCTCCCACCGGGGCATTGATTGCATCCGCTGTCGCCACGAAGAGTTTGAGAGACACTGACCAAACCAAAAGGACAAAACAAAACTAAACGTCACGCACCAGGACGACGTGTTCGGATCGTCTGTCGACAGTGGTGGCACTGAATGACACTCTCGACTCGTCAAGGTCTTTGCAGACATGTGCCAAATCGCTCTGTCAGGTGACTAGAAGACAAACCGTCAGAATCGCTGTAATTTAACGATATTTCAAAGAGTCACGAGTGAGAGTCAAAGGCATGAATGGAGTAGTCCTCTCAATTATTGTCAAGCACTTAGCTGTAGTCTAACCCCCGGTGTGAAATCCCCGGGACCAGATCCCGTCCGTAAGGTCTGGAAAATTAATAATGAAATACCCAGTGGTTAATGAACCAATGAATATTATTTTGCGTGCAGATTACCCGAAGGGTCCACCGTGTCGTCCATTTCTTGGGCGGCCGGTCACGTCCTCTGTGTTCCCTCCACTCGAGTCAGGACCCAACCCTTCTAGGAGACCTCCTCCTTTATCGTCGGGTGAGGTCATAAGAACGGACTCTTTAGGGTACTTGTCTCCTCGGACCGCCCGATGTAGACACCCCAACGTGAGCACGCACGTACGTGTGTGTGTGTGTGTGTGTGTGTATGTGTGTGTGTGTGACAACAACTACCACCTCCGTCGACATTACCATCCCTTGCGTTATCAAAGAGTAAAATAGCTACTTAAACATACCTAAGGTTCGGTCAGTACTTCGTAATTATATTGATGACTACATAGTAACTCTCAACACCATTAACACTTAGTGATATTACGAACACCCAGCACTGAAACTAGCCATCTCAACCAAAAAAAAGAAAACGGACACTTATTAGAAACACTAATCTTTCTCCTCTTCCTTGCTCTTTTTTTGTTCGTACTCGTTTTTACCACGATAAATATAATGACAGTGCAACTTTTGTTCATTGAAGATACGCATTCAAATTCGGTTTTACGATTTCGAATAGAAACGAGTAGGAAGTTATTATTAAGAGCGGACTGACTTTACTAGACACCTCCTCCCTATACCCCCTCTTTTTAGTTTTGAGAAAAATTTTTTATAAAATATCAGACGTTTTAATACAATCGAATAAAACAAGTAAAAGGGAAAATTACACTGGTTAAAACTATAGAAATGGAATGTGAAAGAAAGAATGCCTGAATGTCCTACAAAGACACTCACGGTACGGTCCGGGGGACGTTCGAAAGACGAAGGAGGGGGTCGTAGCAGCGTGCTCTCACGTGCACCCCGACTCTTGTGCGTGTAGGGCGTGCCGTCACACGGTACTCGACACAGTGCGGCACAGACCCCAGTCCTGCGTCGTGACCAAACGCCCCGTCAGGAAAGGGTCGGCAGACCCCGGTTATCTTCTCACCTGTGTTGGAGTCACGAGGGCAAGGAGGACCCGGCACAGTCGGGCCGCCTCTCCGCCCCCGGCGACTTGTCAGGACGGCAACAAGTCTTTCCCTCGAAGGCGTCCCTGTGTCCTGTTTCGTCCTTCGACCGACCCGGACCGTCGGTGCAAGGCACCTGGACAAACACTCGGTGTAGGGCCTCCTGCATTGACGTCACTTAAGACGAGACTTATAGTGACTATGGTATCCTCCGTACTCCCCTTTCCCAGGGTCGACCTGTAAGCTTAAACTCCTTCAGTCCGGGAGGAGGTGTGTGGACAAGACAGAAGGTGTAGGTGTTGTAGAAGCCCCCTACAACCTTCTTATAATTACTCGAATCCTAGGTATTTCCTGAATCCCTACGATCCTCCACACATGTTTCACGTGAATCACTGGAACATCCGAATAACTCGCCTACACGATTAATTACCTGGTCCTCCGAAACTTTTACCTTTTGCACTATAATCTTATTAACCGTTCAAGGAAGTCGGAGGACGAAGTCGAAGGAGCAGACGTCTCACCCCTATTATTGCGTGTAGAGTGACCCCACAGTCCCTCGGGGTGCAATTAAGACTGGACGGGACACGAAAGTATAAGTCCTCGCTGTAAATGTTACACCACGTTGAATTTTAGCTCTACTTGGACACTAGGTCTGAAAAGTGACTACAACGGGAAGTAACACATCCGATTTCGAACCTACTGGAGAAACGAAACTGTCACTACTTCCTCTTTCTCCTTATGAGAAGACTTTTGCAAAACTCAAATGTGTTCAAATGATGTTAACGAACTCTTACGTTCACAATGAAAATCGGAGACCCTTCTCCTTTTAGTCTGTTACGCCTGGTCTCAGTGTCTCACTTGCGCTTTCGCAGTCAGTGAGTCAGCACAGGTTGAGACCCGCTGGGGTGTCCGACATCGGGCGGGCGGAGGGGACAGGTGCCCTAAGAGGTCCGTTCTTACGGTCTCACCCATCGGGAAGGGAAGAGGTTTTCTAAAAGGACTGGGTCCCTAGTTTGGACCCGGAGGGTGTGACGTCCGTCTAAGAAATGACAGACTCGGTGGTCCCTTCGAGACTCCTGTAGGGTGATTTGGGGACCCCTCTACAGGTGGGTCCATAGTCGTAGAAGTCACTCCCTCTTCTCGCTAAAGCAAAAAGAGGTACTTCACACTTTCAACTTATAGATGTAGTCTATACACCAGCGAGTGAGGTGTTTGAGGAGGTTCGGAACCTGTGAAGATCAAGTGACGAGACGGTAGGGGACCCCTCCTAGGACTCTGGGAAAGTCCTCTAGAGACTCTGTTCTTGATAAAAATACACTATGGCTCTGCAATGAACGGACGAATGAGAGTGAGAGAGTTCCCGCCCCAAAGACCTCTGGTATAGTATACATTGTGATAACGAGACTTCTGATTGCCTCATACACGAACACCTGTGAACGCAAAAATAGAAAAGACAAAATTAAATTTTATGACGTTTATAGTTCCTCATATTGAATGTATCCGCTTTCGAAAAATCTCACAAATTTTCGGATTTTCCCCCAGGACTTCGGTCTTACAAATCTTCGTGACGGGATACCACACCAGGAACAGGAGTGCCTGGTTTTCACAACGATACCGAGACGAGTAGTATAGACGTAAGGTCGGTGTTTCCTCCTCTTTTGAGGGAAGGAAGCTCTTACAAGGGTCGTAGTCGTGTTTAGTGAGGGACATCGAGTAGTTGATATGGAGCCGGTTGACGTTCCCTTCTACATCAGAAATCCGGTGTTCGGGTCAAATGTTCCATCTCTCTTCTAGAGTACGAATTCCCTTTTTTTCCGATAATCATCGGAGACGATGTCCACTTTACATATCTTTGTCATAAGGACGAGAACTTTACACCTGTGTGGTAGACGTCTCGTATCTACCGGAAGGAGGGTGGGGACTGTCTACCAGGACCTCTGGGAGTTCATAGAGTCTCGGGATGGGTAGGGGGGTGTAGACCGGTGGGTCCAACGACATTAAAAGTGACTGGGGATTTTGAACCAAATTGGACACTCTACGAGAAGTTTCAACTCGAACTCCTTAGAGACATTGAATCCTGTGTAGACTCAGAGAGTTCGAGTCATTCTCGTGTTTTCCTTGACAATAAAAGGGTTTCCTCTAGTGTTGCCTCGAATCCCTCTTTCTGGGTCCTCACTTGTAGGAAAATACACTAGTTCTTGGATCTTCCTTTTTCGTCACTCAATTCATCTCGGACTTGACCAATTGACCCCTCCTGTCCCGATTCCTCTGTTTCTCCCTCCCGACGGAGCCGGGTCTACCTGGTCTAATAAAACGAAACTGAGGCAGAGATTGGAAGTAGTTAGCGGTGGAACGTTTGAGTTTGACGACGACAAATAGTGTCCGTCTGCCATACGTCTTCGTGCCTGACAAGTCCCGTTGGACAAGAGTGCACCCTTGGTCGAGGCTCACACCGGGACACGCACCGCCCGGGCGTCGTATTAGAAGTGGGACTGACAAGGTCGTTTGACCTTGCAGATAAGGTCTTCAGTGTACCCCGGTGGTCCGACGAACTAAGTCCACTGTGTTTCGAAACACACATCTTAAGAGAAAGAGGATCACCTAGGTAAGTTTCGGACGTCAGGAAACCGGACCTTCTTCTCGGGTCAAAAGGGTTAAAAAACAAATAAAACGATTTTAATAAAAAACTCCAAGAGTACTCTTCACCGACTTTACCTGTGCCAAGAGGCACAATGAATCTCATGGACGGTCGTGTAATCCCCGTGCATCTTCCGTGCGTACCTACAAGTCAGCACAGACTGAGAGACCTTGCGGTACCTGACGTCGTTAGATCCGAGGAGACAAGAGGTGAGAGAGGACCTCAAACGAGTTTGACTACAGGTAACTCAGCCACTACGGTAGGTTGGTAGAGTAGGAGACGTCGGAGAAGCTACTCTTAAAGCATAAAACGTTAAGGTGGTAAAGGGAGAAGAAAGAAAAATGGTTTTTACTCGGCGGAAGAGACATGGAGACCCGGGTAAAGATGACTCTCTGTCAGAAGGTTATCGCTAGTGACCCCCAGGGTCTCGTCCCGTCCGAAACGCCGAAAGAAAGGCAGTCGGGCAGGGTCGCAACTACCCAGGAGACCCCACCAAAACTCGGTCAAACAAGAACAACAAAACGAAACACTCTGACTTCGGAATCGGAGGGGCGTTAAACTCACACCCGACACAACCCGAACTGTAATATCTTCGGTTTCGGATTTACGAAAGTCTTTTTAGGTTCGAGTTTCAGTCTGAGCGACTCGTCGCCCACGTCCGACGTTCTTCGGTTTTTCTTCTGCTTTCGTTCGCCAAAGGAAGGCGGAAGGCTTCCTTACCGTTAATGTCGCACACAGGGGCGGGACGGGGGTAGGGCTAGTGTGGGCTCGTCGAGTCCGCAGAACGAGTCCATCGTTCTGAAGGGGGGTGATTGGGTAGGGGCTGACCTCAGAAGCTTGGAGAAAGTCTTCAGAAGAAAGTTGGGCCTGCTAAGTTAGGACGAAAATAAGGGGCCGAAAATAGGCACATTGGTACCGTCACGAGAGGCCTCTTCTCTCCTTTTAGTTACCGACTGGACGGACGTTCGGTGTGAGTCAATTGGACCGAACTTTCCCTTCTCGGGGGACGCAAGTCCGGGGGGAGTCGGTGGCGACTGTGAGGTGAACAGAGACCTTCCTTTCTACGGTCCTGAAACGTCGTGCCTCCCTTTCGGGACCCTCGACGGCCTGGTTTCTCACAAGGGTTCCCGGAACCCACGAAGCCCTGTGTATGGGAGCGCAACTGTATCCTTTACTCCAGTCCGGCTACAAGACCCACCGACGTCGGAATCCGACCCGGACTGATGTCGTGGGTCCCGGCCACCGGAGAGATCTCACTTTCCGAGGAGAATCTCTACCGTCGTCACCCACCACAGTGAGTGAGTCCGCTCAGCCTGAGAAACGCTGGGGTGCCTGACATCGGGTGGTCCGGGGAGACAGGTACCCTAAAGGGTCCGTCCTTAAGACCTCACCCGACGGTCAGGGAGGAGGTCCCGTAGAAGGGCTGAGTCCCCAACTTGGACCCAGTGGACGTAACGTCCGCCTAAGAAATGGCGGACCCGGCGGTCCCTTCGGGCACGTCCTAGACACACGACATAAGGCTTCCGGACTCAAGTCGTAGGTCGAGACAGTCAGAGATTTACACCTCGAAGCCTGGTCCTTAGATCGAAGTACTTCCGAGTCGGAGGAGCAGCCCCTTTCCCCGATTATTGTTAGGACTACAGTGTCCAAACGGTAGAATGGACCTGCTGAGTGTTTCGAACCGGACCGAGGTATGTGTCCGGACCTCCGGACCCAACCCCTCCGCCCACTCTAAACCAAACCCCCACGCCACCCCCACCTGTATCGGAACCGCTGGGGTGGCGAGAGGTCAGGGACGTGACTCCACAGCCTACCTTCCGGTGTCAAGAAAGGTAGTGGAGAAGGAAGAATATGAGTCATGTCCCTCGAGTCGGGCCGTGAGACCCTACTGGACCTCCTCACCCTCCTCCCCACGTCCACCCTCCTTCCGGGCTTTGTCTTTCCTCTATATATATTTATGTGTGTGCCGACTAAGTGTAACAACAAGTCGTCTTTGATAGTGTTGTACCATTTCCTTAATATGGGGTTAAATTTTTTCTTTATTTTTATGGGAACTACTGGTTTTTTGTTTTCGGACGGACTGAAAAGATTCTCCTCAGGAATCTTCGGGAGAATTTCTCAAGAACAGTTCGACCGTGTCTCAAGATTTGGGACGTGACTCGATGTTCCGACTCACGAGTGTCTGGTAGCGGACGTCAGGGGGAGGGCGGGGCGGGGAGGTGACTGGGGCGTCGGTTTGGGGAGAGAGGGGTACGAGGTCAAGGTGCAGGCGTCGGAAGTACTTCGGTGTAGTAACAAGACCCTACTGTCATGAGGGGAGGTACTCTTTGAGGACTTACGGGGACGAAGGTTCCTCGGGCGGACCTAACTAGGGACGAAAACAAGTAGATGTCAACCTTAAGGGAAGCGGTAGACAGACGAAGTGTGGTCGAACCAAGAAACGAATACAAAAGGGAGATATCTCAAGGACGGGCACACAGAGTCTAGCACTTGAGGACCTCCCGTCTCGGAGTCGAGACATTAAAAGACCCGAGTGGAAACTACCACCCCTATTCTACGACACCGGAGTTCCCCACGCACCGAAAACTACTCACTTTTACTTTTCGTCCCCAGAGGTGCGGGTGCCAATGAAGGCCAGTCCCCAGAGGTGCGGGTGCCAATGAAGGCCAGTCCCCTGGGCAGGATTAGGCGGTGGTGCCGACGACAAAGAGGTAGTGATAGAGTAAAGACGGTTTAGTGCGTGGAACTTCGGGTCGAGGACCTCGGGTGGATCGGGGAGTCGACGACTACACGTGGGGAACGGTCTCAGTCGTAGACAGAGCCCAGGTAAAATTGGCGGCAAGTGGGAGTCGAGGTGGCCGGTCTGACGTGTGTCCTCGCGAGAGCGGGACTGAGAGCCTGAGACTTCAAAGACAGGTGGGCGGACTTGGTTCTCCACCTGACAGACCGATCCCTTCCACCCACATTACTACGATAGTTTCCCCTGGAACGTCGTCGGCGCTAGACTGTACTGGGGTGGGGAAGCGGCTCCTGGCTCTACTGCACCGCTCCGGGGAGCGAAACCAGAATCGCACCCTCCTCGGAGGGAAACGGGAAATTAGACCCCGAAACGACGCAGTGTGTGAAACCGACTATTTTGCAATCTCTTGCGCTGTGTTCGTCTCCGACTTTTACGCAAGCACGCCGGCTATGACGGGAGACTCGGAGACGAGAGGTGCACTCTTCGCACTGGAGACCGACTGGGCCCGGGGTCTTACCTGTGTGCGACTCGTCTAGACTCGGGTTGCGTACCACTCTTCGACTCGGAGTCGAACTTCCTCTCGTAAGGGTGGGCTAAGTGGGGTCCGGTGAGTGCGGGGTCTACGGGTTCTACCGACTTGTGCTTATTTGTCAATAACCTGAAGGGGATACCAGGTCCCCGACCCTCAGACGGACGGTTAGTTTCTGTGCCCAGATTAGGGACCAGGTCCTTTTTAGGTGTACGTCTCCCCATTGATTCGGGTCCGCGGTGCTGAGGACTCGGACGCGGGATCTGGGGTCCCAGTGACGTGACTCGGACGGGAGATCTCGGGCTCGAGCCGTTGTTCTCCTATGTGGGATTACTCTGCGGGTGTGTAGTGTCGATCTCTCATCGGAGGTGAATCGTGTTGGTCTCTTTCGGGTGTGCGTCGTTGTTTCCGGGTCCTGACGGTTTTTATTTGTTAAAAATTTTTTGTTATTTGAAAAGAACGAAATCCGGTGGCTCAAAACCCACAGACCAATACGTAGTGACAGCACCACCATCGACCGACTCTACCTACCGTCTATCGAGTGGGAACATGTAGTCGAGACAAGCCAACGATCGTTGACTCCTCCACGAGGTGACCCACTTCTTCCCTCTGGTCAGCCCCAAGTCACACTTTCTTAAGGTCCTAGCTAATCACTACAGACGGTGTCCTTCCCAGTGTCGTGTTCCCGGTGTATCGACGACACCCAGATTTCCGAAGGACTACCGAACGGGACCCCGGAGGGCTTCTGTCCCGCCTTGTACCTTACACCGGACAACCTTTCATGCTTACGTGTGCCCCATCCTTGTCCGTCACGCGTCCGACCGCAAACGTATAAGTGGAAAGTCCGACAGGACACACGTCCTGCGGTCGTTGTGTAAGTCGAAGAATCCTTTTACATGGAGAAGATATATCCACGACGGAGACTCAATGGTTGAACCACAGAGAGTGAGATCCGTCTACCGGGGGTCGGACCCCAGGTACCGCATTGTGTGTGTGGCAAACCCCTGACCCAAAGTCGGAGGTAAACGAGAGAACCTACTCGCGAAAACACGTCACGTGTTTGACATGATGCTATGTACCGGCCGACTGTCTGTGTTTACCCTACCTCTATTTTCTTTTTTCTCCTTTACTCTACTTCTCTCTGTTTCAGATGAAAAGAGACTACAGCGGGGACGGATCAAGGAAACGAGACCCCAAAGTTTACTCAGTAGAATCGTGATAAACTGGAACGCAAAGTCCGGGTTTCACGAACATATAAGACTCGTCAACCTTCTGACCGAATTAACTTCACCTAATCGGATGATCGTCCGTCTGCACAACATAAGGTCTTGTGTTTTGGAGGTCGGGTGAGTTAAAGGTCAGACCTTTACGACCTTTGACAATTTGACTCTTGGTTGAGGAAATTTAGAAAACGAGTGAGGACGAACGGTCCATGGACCCTTTTCGTTTGACCAGTACATTTTCCTAGGAGAAGACGTTCCATTGTCTTTTGAGTTCATTTCTGACTGGGACCCTTAATCTAGCGACCTCAAACTTCTCGGTTTATTTTTCCTCAGCGTAGACCAAGGTAAAAAGAACACTTTAATAGAGTGTGACTGGTTCATCCAGGAAAGGACTCATATATTTATGTCTTCTGTGTGTGTACCAACAATAGTTTGTCATAACACGTTTTAATTTACCCGATGAAATACCACTTTACCTCTTCTTACCGTCCGTAAAGTTTGTGTACTCAAAGAGAAGCAACCCAGACCTTCACTAGTGAGTACTTCTGTCGATGAAATAGACGAGGTAACACCTCGTAAGATCTTCCCTGAAGTCCATAACCCAATTTTGGTCGCTGCACCAGTTCGGGCTTTGTCTGGTCCCCGTGCGTCTCGGGACTCACGGATCAGGGACCCCCTCCCGCGGGCGCACTCTCGATCTCCGGTGAGGTCGGGACACAGGGCTCGACGACGAAACCCGCTCCCGGGATTACACGACTGGTATACACTTGAACCCCGGTTTCCCCTGTCTGACGGACCCCTAAAAGTTAATAGAAAACCAGAGTCTCTGAGCGACGTGACAACGATGGACCGAGCGTAGGGGTCTACCAAGGTCCCTTGCGTGTCCTCTACTCTTCGTCTTTGGTTCCTTTCTCAGGGTCGGGAACGAGACCGACCCGACCTTTAACGAGGCGAACCTCGGTCTCCCGCCTTACGCGGTCCACTCACCCCGACTCACAGGGTCGGCCCGTAAGCCGACTCTACTAGTGTCAGGTCGTCGGCAAGGGTTTCGTCACTTACGGGGGGTGGGGGTGGTGTCCTTCAAAGGGTGTCCGGGAGACGTTCGTTTTCCTACCGCGACCCTCCACCCCACCCCCACTCCCGCCTCCCCTCCCCGCCACCGCATCTCGCTCTGTTACTGGACACTTCGGTATTTTCCAATGCTCCAACCCTCTTTCGCTCTCGGGTGTTTCGGCGAAGGGGATGATGGGGCGGTACCTTAAAGGTCTACAAGAGTAAAAATGTCCGACTGAACCTCCCAGTCCTCGAGCGTCATTTACCCCTAAGTACTTACCGCACAGCCACCCAGTCTTTCCTTCCCGCGACACTTGGCAGGCCCCTCCTCTCGACCCAGGAACAGGTCTTAAGGCAAGAAAGTGAGAGGACAAAGGTTCGAATGACGGGACCGCTCTAGGTTGGGTCAAGAGGTGTAGTAGGTTTTGTCGGGGTGCCAGAGTGGGACCCTGAGACCGTCGGGACCCACTTACTTCTGTGTCCTCTTTTACAGTGGTCGGAGAGTCTCATACACGTTAGTCCCAACCTTAAGTCAAGAACCTTAAAAACGTATATGAAAAGACCTTGTAAGTTCTCCTGACACACATTGTCCCTTTTCGTAACCTCTCCACCCAGAAAAGAAGGTAGGGTTTCCTACTTCTACCGTAGATCACAGGAGGAAACTGTGTCTTCCGTTTTGCGTCTTTACCTAGTCTATTCTGGACCCCTTTCGTCTTCCACCGGGTGTCGGAATTGATCTTCCGCTCTCTGTCCTTTTTGGGGTAAGCAATTCTCAAATCTGACAAGACTTTCCCAGACCACCCCGTAAACTTTCTTCCTTAGACGGAGTACCCTACCTCAAAAGGTAAAAGTTACCAACTCACCACTCCACTATCCCCTTTGTCATATCTAAAGAAAGAGTAAATTAAAATGAATAAATAAAAAGGGCACGACCCAGAGACAACGACGTACGGTCGAAAGAGATCAACGCCACTCCCCCGGGTGAGAGATCAACACTACGACGCGACGAAGAACGTCACCGAAAAGAACAACGTCTCGTACGCGAAATCCACACGCCGGAAGTCACGCGTGTCGAGACCCGAAATCTTACGCCTGAGTCGTCACCATCGTGACGTCGTGCACCTTAGAAGGGTCCGGTCCGTAGCTCGGGCGTAGGGAACGGAACCGTCTACCTAAGAGTTGGTGACCTGGTGGTCCCTTCGGGGCGGCATCTAAAGAAGTCCATTTCTTTGCGTTTGAAATTTACTTAATTTATCTCGACTCCTCACAGTGAGAAGATCGTTCGACCGACCCCACGAACCTTTGCGTCCCCGACTGTCGGACACCTCCTAACACGTCAGTCGACTTGGGTACCGAAACCCGGGGTCACCAGGTGTCTGTTCGCAGTGAGTCGGACCTTCAGGATAGAAAGTAGATAGTGAATCGTTCAAAGGAAAGGTTGCTCGGTTCTCGTACCTGGCAGAGATGGCTATGAACGGTTCATGTGCGCTGAAGGTGAAAGGTAAAATCCCTATTGGGACTCTAAGGAAAGTAAACGGAAAGTAAAGGAAACTTTCTTCTTTACCTCTACTATTGGTTCCAGTACGAGAGGACCCACACTTAATTGCTCGACAAACAGTTTTCGAGCTTCGGAGTTGGGGTCTATGGATACGTCTCGACGCCAGTGCGGTGTCTGTTTTCCTTTTCTCATCCGTCTCTTCCCGCCTTCTTGTGTCCACCCCAGACGTCTTTCCGACGCGACGTCCCGCTCCTCGGCCGGTAGGCGAAGCGGCGGGTCGCAGACCGGGTCCATAGCCCGTCCGGCTACGGGAGCCTGCGCGCCGTCACCGACGACGGGATCGGGAGGGAAGGGGTCCCGGAGAGAGGTCCTGGACCCAGGTCGCACCCCAGGGGCGGACGGGGTCAGACTGTTCGAAGGTTGGACGGGACTCCTGAACTCCGAATGAGGTTCCGACTCTCCTTTATTTCCGACCTTTGGAAGTCCTTCTTTTCCCGGTCCACTAGGGTGGAGCAAAGAAGTCGGAGAAGAACCGTACTTAATTTCTTTGAGAGAGGAACTTCGACGCCCACAGATTCTTCTTGAAACTAAAAAGATTTGTAAATGTTAAGAGAAAATACGTCAGTCTTTTACCCGCTCCTCTAGCTTTTACATTTAGAAATTCGTTTGCACACACAGTCTCTCTACGGTCTGGGGAAGTCTCCTCGTCCAATAGGATTCTCCGTCGGTCTCTCTCTTGGGCTTTTGGTGCGGCAGGTTTGTCGACCGGGGCGGGTGGCCTTCCCCGCCCCGAATAGGACTCTCGGTTACCCTCCGGTGCAGAACGATGATGTTTCCTGCTCCTGAAGGCCTTCCACGACGGTCCCAGGAAACCAGGTCTAGAGTGTCCGGGAGTTCTCAATCTTACCATCCCTCTCTACATAGACGGAGAAGGGAGAGAGAACAGAACTGGAACCACAGGAACTAGCATGCCAGAAAGGAGACCCCTGTAGTAATATTACTTGACTTGGAAGAGACCTTAGAGAATCCTTCTGTCCGAGTCCCTTTTGACACGACTAGTTGAACCAAAACAGAGAGAAAGAAGGAGGAAATTAGGACAGAAGTAGGGAAAATTACTTTATGGAGTACGTTTGTCATTAGTTTGCCTTTTATATTACTTATAGTTACTTTATATTTTGCGATCACTATTTAAATTGTGCTCAGTACGGCTGGAATCTCCTTATTTCACAAATGGAAGATGACTTTTTGGATTCCTCCTACTCATTTACCTCTCTGTCGGAAACGAGAACCTACACACCCACGTTGTGACACGAAACACCGAGGCAGCACTGACAAACGCTGAGGTACCTGACATCGGGCGGTCCGAGGAGAAAGACACCCCTAAGAGGTCCGTTCTTATGACTTCAACCAACGGTACGGGAGGAGGTCCCCTAACAGGGTTGAGTCCTTAACTTGGCCCCAGAGGACGTAATGCCGCCTAAGAAACGGTCGACTCGATGTTCCCTTCGATCTCTGTTATAACAATTCTCCAGGAAATAGGGATCTAATAAGACTTTTGAATCGTGATTTATTTTAGAGTTAATACTTACCTCTCTCATCGCACCTTTGTATATGTGATTGTAGACATTTGATCTATCGGGCACCCTTAAACGACATACTGAGTCCCTTGAGTTTGGTCCCGAGACACTGTTGGCTCTCGCCGCCCTACCCCACCCTCCCTCCGAGTTCTCACTTCCTTGTATACGTTTGATACCGACTAGGCACAACTACATACCGTCGCTGGTCGTGTTATAACATTAATAGGAATTCAATTTTTATTTTTAAATTTTTAGAGTCACTCTCAAAACCCACGAATTATTTGGGAGACTTAGTACTCCTTCGTATCTTTCTACTCTTATTGGTCCTTTAGGAAGTTTTCTTTTCTAATATCTTCCCAGTTATCGGGAGAGTCTATTACGTCGTACGATATTTTAATGTCGCTACATGTGTCACAGTATGATCCTTTCTTTTCCGTCTAATTACCCTGTCTGATCTCCCAGGTTTTATATGGTTACATTTAAAGTTTCAAGTCTGAGACAATGTCCCATAAAATATTGCTCACCTCATTTTATTAAATAACTTACGATAACCACGTTGACCCATCGGAAAACCCCTTTTTTTCACGGTAGAAAAGGGGTTTATTTAAGGTCTACGAAATTTACATTTTTTATTTCGGAATTTTCATGATCTTCTTTCGTGCCCACTTATAAACATTGAGAAACCTACCTTTGAAGATCCTTACCGTGTATACGATGTTTGTTATTTCTTTGTCTAGCTTTGTGCACTGTTGTATTTGTAATTTGGAAGACATACTGTTTGTGGTATTTGTTTCATTTTTCATTTCGTGTTTATCCTTTTTACAAATCCTGTGTTCAGTCTCCCAATCATAGGGAGTATGTCCCTCCTTTTTTGTTGAGACGAAAGGACCACCGAGTCTGTCATTTCTTAGACGCACGTTGTACCCTCTGGACCCAAACTAGGAACCCAGTCCTTCTAGGGGACCTCTTCCCCCACCGATGGGTACGGTTATAGGAACGGATCTCTTAAGGTACCTGTCTCTACGGACCACCCGATGTCAGATACCCCAGTGTTTTTCAACTTGTGACTCAACTGACTCACTGATTTTTATTTATTAATTCTTTGTTTTCCGAAGGGTCCACTGAGTCTACCATTTCTTATGCGGACGTTACGTCGTCTCAGTCCAAGTTGGGAATCCAGCCCTTCTAAGGGACCTCATCCTTTACTGTCGCGTGAGGTCATGAGAACGACCCTTTTAGGGTGCCTGTCCCGGACCCCCTGAAGTCAGGTCCCTCAGTCTGTACTAGCTCATTGATTTATCGTCGTCACTCGGGGAAACCCCCGGGGAGGGGTGGACCCTCCGGGCCCTCGGAGGTCGCCTCCACTCTCACCGGGAGGCAGAATTCCACCTACTCGGGGAGGTGGAGACCCCGGACTCTCTGAGACACCTGCCTCTTGGGCAGACGGGGGATGGGGGTGGGGTCGTGGGTCGTGTCCGAGCTTTACGATCCTTACTCGTGCTCTCGTTCCTTACGTAAAAAATTAGGTGCTTCTAAGATGACACAGTACAGGATAGGAAAGGACCGATTGTCTGAGAAAGGACAAATCGATATTTATAACCCTCTTCCTAGACTCACCGGACTGTACCCAGTCAACAAGTGAAGGCCGGTTATTCTACATTACCCTTATCTCTACTGAGTACTAACTTTCCCTAAACGGAAGTAGAGAAGCCTTTCCTCGCAAACATCTCTCTTTACAAGGATAATTCTCTTCTCCGGCCTGAAGAGGCCGTCGGGTCACCAATCCTAAGTCACGAGGGTTACGTCCCCCGTGTCCAAGCTAGGGACAGTCCCTTGATTCTAGGGTGGTGTACCCTCCTCCGGTTTCTCTCACTCTCTCTCTTCTCAGTAGGTCAGAAATCACTCTTTACGTCAGTATTAAATCCTTTCCCCCCTGTAAAAATTGGACGGCCACCTAATTTCATTCGGTCCTACCAATGTTACCCTCAAGGTCAATATATTGGACAGGAGTCCCAAAGAGGGAGGGGGAAGTTGGAGGGGTTCAGTACTGTCATTTTGGCAGAGGTGACGGTCAAGAGGGACCAACCGCCGCCCCCCGACCCCTCCCGTTTTGACGGGTGTCGACTCTTTGCCGATAGGATAGTAAAGACCCTGTCAGTCCAAATTCTGGATCAGAGGTGCATATGGGGGTCAGTATTCTGGTGAATGGGGGTGAAACCCAAGTCTTTAATTTCAGGAGAAACGTTGCTTGAACAATCGAAACGAACATGCGCTCACGGTAGTCGAGAAACCACACGTTGTAGAAGAAAAAGAGACAACGAATTTTGTATTTCGGGACAAATCCCTTTGCCTGCCGGGGACGACGGACAGAACGGCTGTGGGTGCGATTTGGTGGAAAGGGGTCGGGCGTGGGGAGGGGACCCTGGTGCCCGTCCGACCTTTGACGCTGCTACGAACTTCCTTCGGTTCCCGAGGGAACCTAGGGTGTGCAAGAGAAAGAGATTTGACTGAATAGGAAATCTGCTTCCTGTCGGTGGCCGAAGTCGAAGGGGTGCTTGGGAGAACGTTAATAACTCGAAGCAACTTTCTGGTCGGCAGGGGGCAAAGAAACAGTGACGGAATTAACAGTCCCGGAGGACAGACGTGATAGAGACCGCTCTCTCCTCGCGAGACGGTGCACCTTTCTATTCTCCGTCACACTCCTTTGGCAGGGGTCGTGTGGTCTCGGAGGGTCCCGGAGACCACGCACTGGTCGAGTTCGCCGGTGAACGACTGCCCATTAATCGAGCCAGCTCCCGACGTACCGTCACCGTCTCTTGATGTTTTCCGCGGAAACCCCTTCGTCGGAGAAGGGACTTCCTCTCCGCTCCTTGGCGAGGTTCTCCTCGGCGAGTTCAACAAGACACCAGGACGCACTACCTCGACTTTGGACCGCCTCCGTCCTTTATTCGCCGGTGCACACGCGAGCGTGCGTGAGCGTGCGAGTGCGGGCCGGGTCGAGTAGATACGAGATAAAATTTTCCGGACGACTGGAGACGTTAAAGTAGGGGGAGTTTGAGTCCCGTTACTTATCCTACGGAAGACTGAACTTTACGTTGTCCCTCGAAACTTTTCTCCCTTTTAATCGTTGTATCCCCGACTTCTTGGGTTTTCCTGGACTTTCCTTTCCTTTTCGGACTTTCTTTAAAGTCTGCAGTGACACTAGACCCCCGGTCCCGACCCTACCGAGGCACCGGAGCACACCAATACTTTCCGTCGGCCCCGGGGACTCGGGTGGGACGGACCCGAGGGATGGACTCAGAAAAGAAGAAGAAGAGAAGGGGTCCGAGGTGGTTTGTCCGTGCTTGTAAGAGGGCCAACTTTACCAGAGGTGACTCAGGAAACCTGTAAGACTGACTACGACGTTTCTAGTTCCTCTGGGTAAAAAGAGTTCGTGCACGGAAAGAGGAGAAAAGAAGTTGTGTCTCGTTGCGCTCAGGAACTAGAACAGGAGTCTGGAAACGACCTTACCTTTTCTTACGTCCGTTCCGTCATTTCGGACAAGACTCTCGGGACGCGACGGGCCCGTGTACCGACACCGAGAGTTAGACGCCACAATCAGACTCAAAACAGGTCTCAAGCCGGTCTTAGGTTGAAGCAGATCGGACCCGTCTTTCTAAGTCGAAGTGCCTCGTGTGGTACCCTTGCCACCTTGACCGGGGTCCCAGTTGACCTGGATCTTCAAATTTGGGGAAGTCCTATAGGAGTGAGAGCTTCGACCGGAGAACGAAGACAAAGGAAGGTGTGTGACCGGAGGAAGATGACGTATGACCGAAAGAGGTCTGTCGTGTCTTTACAGGAGGTCAAGGGACCCAAGGAGTACGTGGTCGAATCGTCAGGGTAACCTTTCTATGCACATTTGAGAGTGGACGAGTTAGTATATTTTTAGATCCCTTCCCGAGACTAACCTGTCGACGAACCCAGTGCTCAGCGGGGACCTGGTTAGTGACCGTCGACTCCTCTACTCCGAGAGACTAACCAGTCAAGACCGATGATCCGAGAAGGGAGACAGACCCCAATCCGACCTGGCACTCTTCGTGCATCGTCCTCCGACCCCCTCGTTCAGACAGGCAATGCGACCAGAAGTCAAGGGGTCACATATCGAAGCCCCCGACGACATTATGTGCGTGTGTTAGACCCCCTGAACTTTGTCGTCTTTACATAAGAGAGTGTCAAGACCCCGGTCTTCAGGTTTTAGTTCCACAGTCACCCGGGTACGGGGGAAGTCTCCAAGACCTTCTCTGAGGAAAAGAACGAAGAAGGCCGTGCGCCACCGGCAACCGTAAGGCGCTGAACGCCGAGGAGCGGGGGTCGAGGCGAGCAGAGCCGGACCGGAAAACGAGGGGAACAGACACAGGAGAGGAGAAGGGTATCCTGTGGACAACTTAAATCCCTCCGGGCCCAAGTTAGGGATTCAGTCCTTCTAGGGGACCTCTCCCTTTACCGTTGGGTGAGGTCATAAGAACGGACCTCTTAGCGTACCTCTCTCCTCGGACCGCCCATATCAGGTACCCCAGCGTCTCAGTCTGTGCTGACTCGCTGATTGTGAATGGAACCTATTAGAGTTCAGTTTTAGCAATGGAATTGGTACAGACGTTTATAGAAAAACGGTTCATTCCAGTGTGAGTGTCCACAGACCCCAGTTCTGTACTTATATGAGGAACCTCGTCCCACAAGTGGTAAGTTGGGCACGGGGGGTCACTCTCTCGTCGGGGACCCAGTGGTCTGTGATGGGTCCACTATCCTTCCAAGACGGAAAAAGGACCACTCGTTAGGTCCGGGGGTCTCTTGGTCCTAAGCTCGTGTTCGGGTCTCGTCCGTCGTTCAGTCCCCGTCTCTCCTCGACCGGGTCAGGGTCTCCTGTCTTCCTGTCTCGGCGAAAGAGGACTCTTCGCTTAGACCGAGGGTATCACTCAGACCAAAGGAGGCTCCCGAACAAGGAGGGGTTGGGGACCGAGGGGTCGTGGACTGATTCACCAACAGTGACTTCCAGTCTCCAGTTGTCCCGGGAGGGCTCGGACACGGGTGACGAACCGTCCGGAGAGACCTGAGGTCCAGGGACTGGGTCTACAAACGGAAGGTGTGCCTGATATCTGGACGGACGGAGGCTCGACCCCAGTGGGAATTTAAGGAGAGAACGAGGTCGAGTCTCGACGATGTGGTAGACGTGCGTACACACACACTCTAAATGACTAAATGAACACCTATTTTACCACCGAGTCTACCATTTCTTACATGGACGTTACGTCCTCTGGACCCAACTTAGGGACCCAGCCCTTCTAGGGGACCTCTTCCCTTACCGTTGGGTGAGGTCATAAGAAAGGACCTCTTAGGGTACCTGTCTCCTCGGACCTTCCGATATCAGGTGCCCCAGTGATTTTCAACCTGTGTTGACTCACCGATTATGAAAGTGAAAGTTTTATCGATTTTGAAAAGTTTTCGTTGGATTAACTCTACATCAAGTATATGGTATGTCAGGTAAGTGTATTGTCGGAGGTTAAGTCACTAATTGTATAAGTGTCTCAACTTGTTGGTAGTGGTATCATCAATTAATCCCCAGTAAAAGTAGTGGAGACTTTCCTTAGAGGTTCGGAAATTGACGAGGGACGGAAGGTGGGAGCCGAGGACCGTAAACGATTGGATGAGACAGAAATATCTACAAGGATAAGTCCTGTGAAGGATATTCACCTTAGTTTATGATGCACCAGAAGACACAGACCGAAGAAAGTGAATCCTAGACCCAGAGTTCCGAGTGGGGACAACATCATACACAACACTGAAGTAAGAAAAATAACGGTTTATTATAAGGTAACACGCCTATATGGTGTGAGGAGAGTAGACAGGCAGTCAACTATGTAAGTCCAAAAAAGGCAGAGACCCGAGAACACTTATCACTACGATATTTGTGAGTACCCGGCCGAAAACACACCTGTAGACAAAAGTCAAGGGAATCCACGTATGGATCGTCACCTTAACGACCCAGTACACGATTGTTTTCGAAAATTTTGTTCTAGTCTCGACACGTTCCGTGACTACCACTTTTGGACTCGACAGAGTACTCTACAAATAAACACCAGACGTCTATAAATGACAGACCCCCTTCCTGCTCCTCCCTCTCTGTTCCCTCGGTCTCTTTCTGAGTCTTCCTGCACAAGTTTCACTTGTGTCTTACGGACCGACGTAGAGACAGAAGGACGGTAAGTCGACTGAACCTCCTCCGCCCTAAGTCGCAAAAGTATTCGGGGGTGGAGACAAAGGTGAGTCGCACGAAAAGAAAAAGTCACGCCTCGAGAAATTCCTTTATAATCTCCGCGGGTCTCGACCCACGGACGTCTTCAGAGGACCCCTACCACGTCCTCGGGCACCGGACCAACTCCCAGTGGGAACCGGGAACGAGATCTTCACTCGTAGAGTGAAGAACGAGGAAAACTCGAATCGGTCCCGAGTAACAGTCGGAGTCGCCGGAACACCGACGGACGACCTGGAGTGTAGTCTCTGGTCTTTTCTCCCCGGTGTCCGTCCTGAGTTCTGTTAAAAAACGAAGTCTAAAAAGAAACTCAGGTACCAAACGAGAAAATACAAAATATAGACCCACACACACGAAAGAAGGTCAAGATAACTCTATAGCAACTGCGTAACGACAACAAATCAGCAATGCAACACAGGTAGAGAAGACACTGGGGTACCTGACATCGGACGGTTCGAGGAGACAGGTACCCTAAGAGATCCGTTCTTATGACCTCACTCAACGGTAAAGGAAGAGGTCCCCTAGAAGGGCTGGGTCCCTGACTTGGGAGTAGAGGACGTAATCGTCCGTCCAAGAGATGGTGACTCGGTAGTCCCTTTGGGGATAGTGACTGTATGTTACCAGCTATGTCGTAGCAGAGTTAGTTTCCGGATGTCGTGTTACAATCTAAGTGTCTCTCGCACTCTACCGATTTTACTTAGATCACCACTTTTAGGTAGTGGTATACCTATTTTTATCTCCTCTTCTTTCGTATAAGGACGGAACATTACTCTCAAGAAACCTAAATGAGAGAATTGTTGAAAGGATATATAGAAGGACTGGGTCCCTAGTTTGGGAACAGAGGACACAGAGGACGTGACCGTCCTCCTAAGAAATGGTGACCGGGATGGACTCTTCGGGTCATATTGTCTATCATCACAATTGATTCAAAAGTCAAGTCAAGTCAAGTCAAGTCAGCAAGTCAGTACAGGCTGAGAAACGTTAGGGGACTTAGTGTTGTGTGGTCCGGAGGGACAAGTAGTGATTGAGGGACTCAAGTGGGTTTGAGTACAGGTAGCTCAGCCACTCCGATAGGTCGGTAGAGTAGGAGACAGCAGGGGAAGAGGAGGACGGGGGTTAGGGAGAGTCGTAGTCCCAGAAAAGGTTACTCGGTTGAAAAGTGTACTCCACCGGTTTCATAACCTCAAAGTCGGAGTCGTAATCAGAAATCAAAAGACATTTATCCCCAGAAAAAAACGTAGGGAAGATTGGGGTTTCGAGACTGGTGTGAGAGGAGTCTCGTCTGTCCTATTGGTAGGAGTGTATCACATTGGTTGTGAGTCGAGGTGTAGACGGCGAGGACTACTGAACGTCCAACAGTACCTTTACACACCAGTAGTCTGGGTCCGGCGTCGTGCGACGAAGTAGTCGAGATTAAACATCACTAAAATGGTTGGTTGTGGAAAAGAAAAGAGTGATATAATCAAAAGGCTCTGACTTGGGCATTAGTCTTTGCTACCCTGAAAGGACGAGGGGACACGGGAACCTCCTACGGGCGGCACACAGAGAGGGGCGCGAGTAGAGTGCGAGGGGGGTGTGGCGAGCGACACGACTCAAGAGGGCGAGGGCAGGACGCCGACGGGAGGAGTCTCCTTCGACCAGCTATGTCCTCGGTCCGTCTCCTACACTCCGGGTCCTGTGTCCCCGCCGGACCAGGGGACCGCCCCTCCTCTCTTTGATCTCCCTTTTCCGAAATCCACGGGTCACGGTCTCCCGGACCCTCGTCCCCCGTCCGGGCGTCACCCTGCCTCCTCCGCCGGTCGGGTGGGCGGAGTAGGTCAGAGCCAGTGGGAGGGACGCGCTAGAGTCTCGGCGGAGTCCTCGAGCGAAGGGAACACTCCCCCACCCGGTACCCATGTGGGCTACGGGAAAAATAGTGAGTATCACACTTCCCCTGACACTGTACGGAATCCTGGGTTTTGGACCCTTTCACTAAGACTCGACCATTAGCCTATCTCTGCCGGAGTCCTGTCCTCCGTTCCCAGTGCTCAGGAGAGAGTCGGTCACTAATCACTACCGGAATGTGTTTGGACATGCAGTCGATTAAATAGATATTTCCTCTCTATTTTTTATCCATAGACACACGAATCCAACCACCGTTTGGTGGGTACTTTGTCGTCTATTCCTTTACACTCCTTTTCTTATAGCCCATTGAGTCGGCACCACCCTACCCAACGTCCCCTCCCTTGTTCCCATCCCGGGTGGAATCCCTGCGTGGACCTGTGAGGGGACGGGTTCCCCGGACGGTCCTGTCCGACGGTACTGTCTCTGCTGAGGTACCTAACAACGACTCCGAGTCCTTCTGGTCTCCCCGGTCAGCGGTGGAGGACTGGGAGCCCGTCACGAGAAAACCTACCTCTTAAGGTGGACCCCCCCGTCCCCGTCCTACCTCCACTCCCCGTCCCTCACTGGATGGTGCCCCGAACAGAAGTCGGGGTAGACCCCTCCTCCACCGCGTCAATAAGGTCTCAGTACTATAGTCCTCACAAGATTCTTTATTTTCCTCTTTTGGTCCGACGAGCGATCCGAGAGAATCTTCCCGAAATGGTAAATTCTTTCTTGCGCCGTCCAGTCCTCGTGGTAACCGGGGACCCGTGCCCCGGTTCCGTCCCGCCCTGCCCCGGGGACCCCAAGGGTACTGAGCCGCCGTCCGGGCCGGAGTGTCTGCCCGTAACAAGAGATGCGGGGAGACAACAGGAAAGGGTCCGCGGTCCGCCCACCTTTGACCCCTCCGTGCCCGATGGGTCTCTATTCAGAAAAATACTCGAAGGACCACATCGTCGCTCTCCTCGAGTCGACGGCCGGGGCCCGACCCGGCGGCGAGGATGGACGAGGAGGAGGCCCAGTCTCCCCGCCGCCCGCGACTGTGGGAGACGTCCCCGACGCGCCCCACGGACCGGCCCCACGGACCGGGTCCGAGGCCGCCCGCACTCCTCCTTCGACACAAGCGGGACGCCGCCGGCCGGGGTGGTAGGGTCGCTCGTTCACGAAGTCTTTCGGGTCCAGGGACCACGGTCCCAGACCTGGTCGTCCAGTAAAGGGTTCTGCGGAGACCTTTACAGAGGACTGAGGAGGTCCCTCCTCCTCTTTTAAGAAGATTTGTGGGTTCTTCTATAGACGTACAAAACAGATTTAAGGTTTACCTGTCCTCTCCGAACCTCCACCTGGGAACTTTGTAATAATCAGTCCTGGTTCCTTGAAAATTCCGCCGCCAAACTTTGAAAACGGATAAGACTCATTAGTCCTCGCCCGACCTCTCTGTCTCTCCAATGTAGATGGTCGTAGAATCGGGAAGGACGTATTGATCTTTTTCGATAAAGAACGACAAACTCCCACACACCAACCTACAGACTTGCAATGTGCGTACCTCCGTCGGAAGTGTGCTACGAAGAGACTGAGTCTTCGATTCCCCTGTTTCGACTGAGGGGTCCCCGTCGCTGAGGTCCCTCCCTCCTCCCACCTCCTGGTCGTTATTTGCCTGCGTCGTTGTCTGGGATTTTGAGCCGCTTAAATCCTCTGCGACGCTTCACGAAGCGTTCCTGCTGGCACTTGCCGCCGCTACGCGTCGCCGGCGCCCCGCGGGGCAGAGAGACTCCTCCGCCGAGGTCTCCACTCCGGCCGTCGCCGAGCAGTCGGAGAAGGAAGAGCCGACCGCCTACGGCAGGGGGCCGCGACTCCGACTCGCGACGGGACTGAGGCCCGTCGAAGAGGAGAGTGCCGGGCGCGTGTGACTAGAAGTGGGAGGCCGCGGCGGAGCACAGCGTCGGGAGGGGACCCAGTCGGGCGGGGCGAGGTGGGACGGGACGGCAGATCCTCGAGGCTCGTCACACAAGTGATGTGTGCCACACACTGGACTCGACCCCTAGGCCTTCCGTCTCCTCTCGTTGGGACCGGCACGGCCGGGATTCGGAGGAAGATCTTCGAAGACAAAGAGACCAACGACCGCTTCGACTAAATGCAAAGTCTACATGTCTTTCACTCAGTCACTATGTGCGGATGAGGAGACTAAGGGAGGGAAATAGCAAATAATGCTATAGTGTCATTAGGTTCAGATACGGGGTTGGTCCTTACGACTTCTTCGACTTCAACTTGCCAAGATACTTCTGGATGTTCCAGAAAATCTTGATTGTGGGTTTTTTCTACAGGAAAAGTAATATCCCCTGACCTTACGTTTGCATCCTTCAGTTCTTTGTGGACCTCATTGTCCGTTTAAACCGGAACCTTTCACCTTACTTCGTCCCGTTTCCGATTATCTCAAAACGGTTCTTTTACGTGACCAGTATCGTTTGTGGGAGAAGGTTGTTGTGTTCTCTTCTGAGATGTGCACCTGTAGTGGTCTACCAGTTGTGGCTTTAGTCTAACTAACATAAGAGACGTCGGTTTCTACCTCTTCGAGATATTTCAGTTGTTTTTGTTCTGGCCCTCGACTGACACCGAGTCTAGTACATGAGGAATAATGGTTTAAGTGTAAGTTTAACTTCTTTCATCCCTTTTGGTGATCTGGTAAGTCCATACTGGATTTAGTTTAGGAAATACTAATATGTCACTTTCACTCTTTATCTAAATTCCCTGATCTAGACTATCTATCTCCCGGACTACTTGATACCTGACTCCAAGCACTGTAACATGTCCTCTGTCCCTAGTTCTGGTAGGGGTACCTTTTCTTTACGTTTTTTCGTTGTACCGACAGACCCCTCCGGAATGTTTATCGACACTTTTCTTCTCTTCACTTTTCGTTTCCTCTTTTCCTCTCTATATTCGTAGACTTACGTCTCAAGGTTTCTTATCGTTCTTCTAAATTCTTTCGGAAGAAGTCGCTAGTTACGTTTCTTTATCTCCTTTTCTTGTCTTACCCTTTCTGATCTCTAGAGAAGTTCTTTTAGTCTCTATGGTTCCCTTGTAAAGTACGTTTCTACCCGAGTTATTTCCTGTCTTTACCATACCTGGATTGTCTTCGTCTTCTATAATTCTCCACCGTTCTTATGTGTCTTCTTGACATGTTTTTTCTACAAGTGCTGGGTCTATTAGTGTTACCACACTAGTGAGTAGATCTCGGTCTGTAGAACCTTACACTTCAATTCACCAGGAGTCTTTCGTAGTGATACTTGTCTCGATCACCTCCACTACCTTAAGGTCCCCTCGATAAAGTTTAGGACTTTCTACTACGACACTTTCACGACACGAGTTATACGGTCGTTTAAACCTTTTGATTCGTCACCGGTCTCCTGACCTTTTCAGTCAAAAGTAAGGTTAGGGTTTCTTTCCGTTACGGTTTCTTACGAGTTTGATGGCGTGTTAACGTGAGTAGAGTGTACGATCATTTCATTACGAGTTTTAAGAGGTTCGGTCCGAAGTCGTTATGTACTTGGCACTTGAGGGACTACAAGTTCGACCAAAATCTTCTCCGTCTCCTTGGTCTCCAGTTTAACGGTTGTAGGCGACCTAGTACCTTTTTCGTTCTCTCAAGGTCTTTTTGTAGATAAAGACGAAATACCTGATATGGTTTCGGAAACTGATACACCTAGTGTTATTTGACACCTTTTAAGACTTTCTCTATCCTTATGGTCTGGTGGACTGGACGGAGAACTCTTTAGACATATGTCCAGTCCTTCGTTGTCAATCTTGACCTGTACCTTGTTGTCTGACCAAGGTTTATTCCTTTCCTCATGCAGTTCCGACATATAACAGTGGGACGAATAAATTGAAGATACGTCTCATGTAGGTGACATATTAGTATTCCCCTAAACTAAATCCAGTATGGACTTACCAGATCACCAAAAGGGATGAAAGAAGTTAAATTCAGGCTTAAACCGTTATTCCTCAAGTACTAGACTCGGTGTCAGTCGAGGGCCAGAACAAAAACAACTGAAATATCTCGAAGAGGTAGAAACCGACGTCTCTTATATTAGTTAGACTAAAACCACAACTGGTAGACCACTATAGGTACACATCTCAGAAGAGAACACAACAACCTTCTCCCACAAACGATACTGGTCACGTAAAAGAACCGTTTTCAGATAATCAGAAACGGGACGAAGTAAGGCGAAAGGTTCCGGTTTAAACGGACAATGAGGTCCACAAAGAACTGAAGGATGCAAACGTAAGGTCAGGGGATATTACTTTTCCTGTAGAAAAAACCCATAATCAAGATTTCCCAGAACATCCAGAAGTATCTTCGTAAGTTGAAGTCGAAGAAGTCGTAAGGACCAACCCCGTATCTGAACCTATTGACACTATAACTTACCAAACGGAACCTTTGCTTGTCTCTAGTAAGACAGTAAAAACTCTAACGTAGATTCATGACGTAAAGTCTGAGAAGACGACTGGTACTACCGATGAGCTAAAGAAGACTTCCTAAGGACGTGCGTCATCATCTATATTACCCGTAGACTCAATTTAAGTGGGTAAGGTCAGGTAAAATCAAGTGACTAGGGATCTTACAAGTGCAAGTGAGAACGGTAGAGAACAAACTGGTGAAGGTTAAACGGATCTAAGTACCTGGACTGTAAAGTCCAAGGATACGTTATGACGAGAAATGTCGTAGTCTAGAACGAAGATAGTGGTCAGTGTAGGTGTCGACCCATAACAAAAACGAAACCGAGGTAGGGAAGTAAGAAAGACCTCAATAAAGAGGTGACTAGAGGTCATCGTATAACCCGTGGATTACTGGACCCCTCAAGGAGAAAACCATAGGATAGTAAAACGGAAAAGTATGACAAGTACCCCAAGACTTCCGTTCTTATAACTTCACCAAACGGTAAGGGAAGAGGTCACCTGGTGTAAGACAGTCTGGAGAGGTGGTACTGGGCGGGTAGAACCCAACGGGACGTCCGTACCGAACCAAAGTAACTCAATCTGTTCCGACACCAGGATCACACTAATCTAACTGATTAAAAGACACTCATACCAAAGTCATACAGTCGGGACACTACGGGAGAACGTTGTGGATGGTAGAATGAACCCAAAAAGAATGGAACCCGCACCCCATAGAGAAGTGCCGACGAGGTCGTTTCGTATCGGCGACGAGGAATGGAGCCTGTTCCCCATAGAGGAGTGGTGGCGGGAAGGACTGGAAGTTGCACCCCACCGAGGAGATCCGGGAGGACGCGGACGCGTCGGTGACGAGGAGCCCACCGAGGAGGGTCGACACCCGGGACCGAGTCCCCACCCACCGAGGAGGGTCTACCCAAGCACTGTAACATGTCCTCTGTCCTTAGTTCTGGTAGGGGTACCTTTTCTTTACGTTTTCTCGTTTTACCGACAGACCCCTCCGGAATGTTTATCGACACTTTTCTTCTCTTCGTTTTTTGTTTCCTCTTTTCCTCTCTATATTCGTAGACTTACATCTCAAGGTTTCTTATCGTTCCTCTCTATTCTTCCGGAAGGAGTCGTTAGTTACGTTTCTTTATCTCCTTTTCTTGTCTTACCCTTTCTGATCTCTAGAGAAGTTCTTTTAATCTCTATGGTTCCCTTGTAAAGTACGTTTCTACCCGAGCTATTTCCTGTCTTTACCATACCTGGATTGTCTTCGTCTTCTATAATTCTTCTCTACCGTTCTTATGTGTCATCTTGACATGTTTTTTCTAGAAGTACTGGGTCTATTAGTACTACTACACTAGTGATTAGATCTCGGTCTGTAGAACCTTACACTTCAGTTCACCCGGAATCTTTCGTAGTGATACTTATCTCGATCACCTCCACTACCTTAAGGTCCCCTCGATAAAGTTTAGGACTTTCTACTACGACACTTTCACGACACGAGTTATACGGTCGTTTAAACCTTTTGAGTCGTCACCGGTGTCCTGACCTTTTCCAGTCAAAAGTAAGGTTAGGGTTTCTTTCCGTTACGGTTTCTTACGAGTTTGATGACGTGTTAACGTGAGTAGAGTGTACGATTATTTCATTACGAGTTTTAAGAGGTTCGGTCCGAAGTCGTTATGCACTTGGTACTTGAGGGACTACAAGTTCGACCAAAGTCTTTTCCGTCTCCTTGGTCTCTAGTTTAACGGTTGTAGACGACCTAGTACCTTTTTCGTTCTCTCAAGGTCTTTTTGTAGATAAAGACGAAATACTTGATACGGTTTCGGAAACTGATACACCTAGTGTTATTTGACACCTTTTAAGACTTTCTCTACCCTTGGTGGACTGGACGGAGAACTCTTTAGACACATGTCCAGTCCTTCGTTGTCAATCTTGACCTGTACCTTGTTGTCTGACCGAGGTTTATCCTTTTCCTCATACAGTTCCGACATATAATAGTGGGACGAATAAATTGAGTATACGTCTCATGTAGTACTCTTTACGACCCGACCTTCTTTGTGTTCGACCTTAGTTCTAACGGTCCTCTTTATAGTTATTGAAGTCTATCCGTCTACTGTGGTGGGAATACCGTCTTTCACTTCTTCTTGATTTTTCGGAGAACTACTTTCACTTTCTCCTCTCACTTTTTCAACGGAATTTCGAGTTGTAAGTCTTTTGTTTCTAGTACCGTAGGCCAGGGTAGTGTAGTACCCTTTATCTACCCCTTTGTCACCTTTGTCACAGTCTGAAATAAAAAGACCCGAGGTTTTAGTGACGTCTACCACTAACGTCGGTACTTTAATTTTCTGCGAATGAGGAACCTTCCTTTCAATACTGGCTGGATCTATCTTACAAGTTTTCGTCTCTGTAATGAAACGACTGATTCCAGGCAGATCAGTTCCGGTACCAAAAAGGACACCAGCACACGTCTACACTCTCAACCTGACACTTCTTCAGACTCGCGGCTTCTTAACTACGAAAACTTGACACCACAACCTCTTTTGAGAACTCTCAGGGAACCTGACGTTCCTCTAGGTTGGTCAGGTAAGACTTCTAGTTGGGAACCTAAAGAAACCTTCCTTACTACGATTTCGACTTCGAGGTCATGAAACCGGTGGAGTACACTTCTCAACTCAGTAACCTTTTCTGAGACTACGACCCTCCCTAACCCCCGTCCTTCTCTTCCCCTGCTGGTTCCTACTCTACCGACCNCAGGTAAGACTTCTAGTTGGGAACCTAAAGAAACCTTCCTTATTACGATTTCGACTTCGAGGTCATGAAACCGGTGGAGTACACTTCTCAACTCAGTAACCTTTTCTGAGACTACGACCCTCCCTAACCCCCGTCCTTCTCTTCCCCTGCTGGTTCCTACTCTACCGACCTACCGTAGTGACTGAGCTACCTGCACTCAGACTCACTTGGGGCCCTCAACCACTACCTCTCGGTCCGGACCGCACGACGCTAAGTACCCCAGCTTTCCTCAGTCTGTGTTGACTCGCTGACTTGACTGGACTTGACTTATGTCCAGGGACAACGAATAGACAAAATATATATCGTCGAGGACAGAGGATTAGGGTATGAGGATTAAATGACAGGGAAGAAGGGGGAAACCATTATTGGTATTAAAACTAAAGGTGTAAACACTCAGATCACAAAAACATTGATTTAAGTGAACGTAATAAAAAAGTCTGAGGTGTATATTCACTATAGTATTTTGGAAAACACAAAGGTAGACTGACTGCAGTGATTGGATCATACTATCAACGATGGAGTCGTAATAAGTAAGAAAAGATACCGTTTATTATAAGGTAACACAAGATCTACAACAAAAAATATTGAATCTCAAATAGTTTTAATTTTACAGATCAGTCACTATTCTCTTACTTTTTCGTTTGATGTCTAATCCCCTTTTACAAACGTTTTAATAGACTAGATCTTCAATATATGTTTTCTATGTTTGTTGAGAATTTTGAATCGTTATTCCTTTATTTGTAGGGTCAAATTTTTACCCGTTCTCTCGACTTGTCTATGGAGTACTTTTCTTCTGTATGTCCTACGATAGACAAAAATTCTGTGGGGACGATACTTGATGGAAACAGAAGAAAACAAAGAGATCTTGTGCCATCTTCTTTTAGAAGGGTAATGTACCCGTGAGATCAAACGTTTGGAACGATGGACGAACACACTGACGTACGATTCAACGAAGTCACCACAGGCTGAGAAACCCTGGGGTACCTGACGTCGGGTGGTTCGAGGAGACAGGTACCCCAAGAGGTCCGTTCTTTTGACCCCACCCAACGGTAAAGGAAGAGGTCCCCTAGAAGGGCCGGGTCCTTAACTTGGGTGCAGAAAATACAGAGGACGTAACGTCGCCCAAGAAATGGTGTTCGTGGTGGACCTTTTGGGGACGATGGATGAACGACACATAGATTTATAGGAGATTATGTCCTTGAGACTCTAGAGCTGCTAGAGTCAAATGGGGATAAGGGTTGTGTGACGGACGGGTTCAGAGGAACTCGGCCCTCCTGTGTCGGAGTGAGGTCTTTCTTCTGGTAGAAGAAGGAGGGGTAGGGGGGGTGAAGGAGGAAGGAAGAGAAGAAAGTCACAGAGGTGAAGACATATGAAGGGGCTAGTTACATAACTAACAACGGTCAAAAATGTGAAAAATAATTGTTTTAACGTGACAAAACAGGAGACACTGAACGTAAAGAAACAATTAAAGAAACAAGCACTCTAAATAAACATAAGTACGGGAGGAGACACCACGTCCGTAAAAGAGGTTGGTTATCGTATAGAACTATCCTTATGTGGCACCAAACAGAGAGGACGACGGTTCTCTGTGATTCCGACAAAGAGTAGAAAACTAAGAACCCCCTTTTACGACGTTGTTGGTAAGGACAGGAACAGAGGACCCCGGGCTCACCCTCACTGAGAGTCCATATATGTCTTCGCACCGTAGTGACCGAGTCTCCCGATCCTGGTCTGAGTTGAAACAATCTCTTCTGTCTCGAGATAAGGTGTCTCTAAAGTAGACTCCTTTGGAGAGACATCAACCTCTTCGTCTTGGGTCGAGACCATCTTCGCACAGGAGACATCAGAATGTTTCTTTCAGTAACCAAAGAAGTTTCATTAAGACGTTGAAATTATTTATCCTTAGTGATATTGTTCTACGGGAACCCACATATATCTTCCTCGAGTGAAACGTCCAACATAAGTAATTATGTCCATAAAGATCGTTTCTGATCTTATAGGGTTGCTCTTAGTTGACACTACGTGAGTTAGCGTTACACAGTCTCTATTACAGTTTTTCACTTCCGTGTTCAGACACTGGACCTTGCTTTCAGTCCCCGAAGGGACCACCAGACCACCGACTCTTCGGCGGAACGACCCACAGGAACCCACCGGATGAGTGATTCGTTCTCGACCCCGGGTCAAACGTCCACCTATCCGGATGTGTAACCTGCCCGCGGGACCGTCGAGTCAGTCGCACTTAAACGACCTCCCCGGTAGTCTGGGGACTCGTGTGACTGTTTACAGGTGAAACCTCGGGTCGACGCCCCCGGCACCCCATAACAAGGTGTCCACCCACTACGAGATGGTCGGTGGACGACCCTAGAGGACTCGTGTCCGGGAGGAGGACGTCCACCGGGTAAGGTAGCAGGACAAGTATCGTCATTGTGTACTCAGGTGGTGGCACTAAAAATACAAAGAACAAAAACGAGTAGTCCTATGTTTATCCGTACGGATGGAAGGAGGTGTGCGTGTCTTCTCTTAGTTCCGGTAACAAACAGGACTCACCCAAAATCTGCGTTGTATTTGGTCTCACTTAGAGTCACTTTCACGACATCCCCTGGGTGCACACACAGCTCACGGGTACACCCACGACGGCACTACTGCAGGAAGTGCGTACAGTGGACGGGTCGTGTACATCCTCTACGAGAAAGGGACGAAGGTGAAGGACTGCCTACGTGGATAGTCAATTAAATACTTTGTGACAGTAGTCGCGATGGATTATGTAAACGTGTTGGGTGACTCGCCCTTTCTTTCCTAATAAAGGGCACTGCCTCCTACTTCTTTGGTTTCGGGTCTCTCCAGCTGTCTGAATGGGACTCAGTGTGTCGTCTCGGAAACGAGGGGAGGGTGTGGTACACCCGACCCAGTGGGGCAGAAACTACAGGTGGGCACGTGGAAGTCTCAGGTGCACACCGGTGGCGTTGGCGTCTCGACGAGGGACAGGTCCCACACGGAGACGAGTTTCACTGCCCGTCTTGACCGGGGGGTGTCTCGCACTACGGGGGGTCGGAATAGTCTCCGGACTGGGGTTGTCACAGGAGTTCCCCGAGTCACGATGAGGACCCTTTTGGTAAGCGTAGGGTTCCCACTGTACTAACGTCGAAGGGGTGGAACAAGACTAAAGTCGAGAGACGAGAAGACGACTTCCATTTACAGGGCTCTTTCGGGTCGAAGTTGACGTGACAGAGGTCCCTAGACACATGGAAGTTCTATTCCACTCAGAGGTTAGTAAAGACACTATGATTAATAACCATAAGTGGGAGTTTGTGTAGGGACACCGGTTTGGGGGGGTGGGGGGGCGGTGATCGAAGGAGGACGTGACTAATTTTATTTGGAGGAACGAATCCTTCGGTGGTCGTGACATCGCAAATATCAGTAAAAAAGGGGGATCTTTTGGATTAAAGGTCTGACGCACGGAGCGGGGTCGTCCGGAGACACACCGAATCTGTTTATTACGTTTTAGAGGTCGTTGGGGACGGTTCTCGCACGAAGATGGTGACCGAGGGCAAAGTAAACGAAACGAGCCGAAACCAAAAGAAAAGGAAGAAGAAGAAGAAGAAACAAAAAAATTAGGTTGCTTAGTAAAACCCCACCAAAACACGCAGGGGAAGGGGTGGGGGGTGGAACTCAACATGTGTCTAAGATTTGACACTCGCTGAGGACGGGATTGATGAATGCTTTTTGTGATTTTGAGGGACGGCGAAACTACAGACGGCTTACTGTTTCCCCCCCTCACTGAGACCCGGAGACATTAGGAGCCAAACAGTGATTCAATACTGCGGGTCGCCTCGTCTCACTGTCACACCTAGTTAGTGCGGGACGCGCGCCACCCCCGAACGGACGGGGGACGTCTCAGCGACGTCAAATTAATCGAAAAAAGTGTGGTGGCAGCACATGTAGACGTCGAAGTCGTTCTTTTTCTCTACCCTCTCCCAAGTGACCTCTCACCCCCTCGAACCCCTTTTTTCAAGTCTGACACCCCTTTTTTTGCAGGCGTTCTTCTTTGTAGTCTCTAGAAACATCAAACCCGGAGTCTGCACTACGACTTTACGTGTCAGACCCCATGGGACACAACACTCTCCGCCTGGGATTTTTGTCGAGGAGCTTCGAGAAATCCCTCCTCCACAGACTACGGCAAATGTCCCGAAAAAAGAAGAAACCCCCGACCAGGTATAGCAGACAAAGAAGAGGTCGGAGACGTGGAGGGGCGGGGCAGGTAGGACGTCTCCACGGAACTCGGGAGCGGGAGGGGTTCGGGCAGCTCTAAGTCCTCCGGTCTGGAACTGCCACCGGCTCAAAACGTTTTGAAGCGTACTAAGGAAGGCCAGCTCCCGACTGGGGGTCACTTTACGAACAAGGAGACAAGTAAAACGCCCGTACTTACTACGGTTCGGTTCCTCCTTCGGTCCTCCCTCCGGCTCCTCCAACCCTCATTAACGGCCCCTGGGGCCCCCACTCTCGGTAGGTCCGGCCACAGTCTGCGCCTCCCTGTGAAGACAGAGCCGGACCCTCCCTCCGCCCGTCTACTGGGGGTCCACCAAGCGTAGCCCACCCCTCCAAGTCCTCCGGCAGACGAGGGACGTTTCGGGAGGCGGGCACCTCCCCCGCCCTCTGGGGTCACCGGAAGGCCCGAGTCCCGTTTCACCTAATCCCCCACCCGTAAAAGGAGGGTCTCACCAGAAAGGAACGGTCCGTCCCACACCCCACTCCACCGAGCCCCAGGGGAACAGTGGTGGGTCGTAGGAGACAGGACACGCGGGGGGGGGGGTCCCTCCCCTCCCGTCCTACGTAGACTCGTCCGTCTCGGGCAGACGTCCCGAGGGGTCCTTGGGGCAGGTGTGCAGACCCCGTCCGAAATCGTTTCGAAGGGGGAGAAAGGGACAAGGACAACCATTGGGGAGCGGGCGAGTCACCTGGCGTCGTGGCGGTCCGAGACTCTTCTGAGACCGGGTCGGACGTCGTGGAGAACGAGGTGGAACCAGTGTCCCAGTCACGACCTTTCTCGCCTCGAATCGTCCAAGACTTTCCTGTCTCCTCCGTATAATTGGTCACGTCGGACGGTTCCGGTCAGACTTTTACGACGGGCGACAAGCTAAGGTTGAGGTACTGCAAGACCTGTTCCGGTCTGATGCCTTCGAAGGGACCACCCAGTCGCCATCTCCTTGGACGGACGGTTGCGTCCTCTACACCCAAACTAGGGACGCAGCCCTTCTAGAGGACCTTTTCCCGTACCGTTGGGTGACGTCATAAAAACAGACCTCTTTGGGGACCTGTCTCCCCGGACCGTCCGATGTCAGGTACCCCAGTGTCCTCAGTCTGTGCTGACTCGCTGAAAGTGAGTGTATCCGGGTGTGAACTGTGAGTGAAAGATAGAGAAAGAGAGTGTGAGTGTACGTGTCCCCGGGGGGTTTGGGTCCAAAGGGCCTTATCGTGTTTGCAACAGTCGACTTTCGTGTTGAAATACCTCAACCAAAAACATTTGACGTACTTTTTATAGTTCCAATTAGAACAAGATACGACGACGACGATTCAGTGAAGTCAGCACAGGCTGAGCCACGCTGGGGTATCTGCCGTCGGGTGGTCCAAGGGGTTAGGGACCCTAAGAGGTCGGCTCTTGTGACCTCACCCCACGGTAAAGGAAGAGGTTTCGTACCTCCACTTTTCACTTTCACTCCCGCGAGTCAGCACAGGCTGAGACACGCTGGGGTACCTGACGTCGGGTGGTCCGAGGAGGTACCCTAAAAGGTCCGTTCTCGTGACCTCGTCCACGGTAGCGGAAGAGGCTTAGAACGAGAATATACAAACAGGTCAACTGGGCTGACACACTCTTGCGATAAGGAGACGTGGCGAGATACCACGGTGGAGTCACCCGTTAGTCCAAAAGTCTCTGCACCCGTAGACAAAGCCCTCAAAGACAACAAGCAAACGACAACCGGATGTTAGAGTGGTAGTGGTGTCACAGAACTAATATCGTTGATTACCGAAGTACAAACCATCTCGTTCACCAAAGAGAGACAGTAAGAAAAGATTCCACCAGAACTGATAAGTACCGACAAACATAAAGTTATATGTAAACTCCTAGTAGAACAGTTGTGTGTGTGTGTGTTATAGACAACTCCAAATCTGACCCTAAAGTAACTTAGATCTCGAATTAAAAACCTCTTGACTGGAAAAATATCATAACTGAGAAGTTATATACTTATATCATAGTCAGTCAAGTCAACGAGTCAGCACAGGTTGGGAAACACTGGGGCACCTGACGTTGTGTGGTCCGAAGGGACAGGTAGTGGTTGAGAACCTCGAACGAGTTTGAGTACAGTAACTCAGCCACTACGGTAGTTGGTAGAGTAGGAGACAGCAGGAGAAGTGGAGGGTGGAAGTTAGAAAGGGTCGTAGTCCCAGAAAAGGTTTCTCAGTCAAGAAGTGTAGTCCACCGGTTTCACAACCTCAAAGTCTAAGTCGGAGTCAGAAAGGTTACTTATAAGTCCTGACTAAAGGAAATCCTAACTGACCAAACTAGAGGAACGTCAGGTTCCCTGATCGTATAAAGAGGTATATAATTCAGGAGAAGTTAAGGGGAGTTATTGTGAAAATATTGAAAAATTCAAGAGAATTTATGAAAATGATCGAAATCGAGATTGTTTTATAAATTAATCAATTATAAAACTACATTCAGGTTAATTTAAAAATAATGTAAAAATTACTTTATTTTAAAAACAAAAAATTTAATAATTGGTTCTGAAATTAAAAGGTCAACAATCTTCAAGGTTAACAATATCTTTATATTCACTAAAACATATAACTAAGTATATAAGTTTATAAAGGGGTTAAGGAAATAATAAATAGTTATAAAATAGTCAACGATCATCAAACAGTTATAAAAAATTCTAAAAGACGTATGTATTAAAATAAATGACAAACATGTATAAGTACGAAGATGGTGATAAAGAAAAAATTACAAAATAACAAATAAATAAATACCGACGGGACCCAGATTCAACGGCCTAGAAGGTAGAAGTGGCGTTACACACCCTAGGTCAAGGGACTCGTCCCAGCCTGGGACCCGGGGGACGTAGCCCTTGCGACTCTGAAACAGTGCTGGTGGTCCCTCCAGGGGGTTATGAAGAAAAAGACCGGACAATGTTCAAAAAGGTCATATTACGACTTATCTTGAAACCATGATGAATGACTACAGAGAAAGGACTAGAGCCAACCACTAAAATTATAAAGTGACAATTCCTAATATAAACACTGTTCAACACTTAAACAAAAATTAAACTAAAAGCATTTATGGTAAAATGGTCCAATTCCTTCAAGAGAAGATAGGGATCAAATACTTCTGAAAATACAAAAATCGGTATTTACCAATGTGTACACACACACACACAGACACTCGAGTCACTGAGTCAACACAGACTGAGAAACACCGGGGTACCTGACATCGGGTGGTCCGAGGAGACAGGTACCCTAAAGGGTCTGTTCTTGTGACCTCATCCATCGGTTGTTTATTTAAAGGAGGTAGATAACTCTGTTGTCATTTAAAAAGAGTAAATAAAAGATCATAAATTTAGTGTCACTAATTAAAAGATGATAGTTTCCTTGGATTGGGATGACCTTAATTAAGTTGAACCACAGTATACAACCGAAAAAAACATGGAGTCGTAAACCGAAAGGTTGGAAGACAGGTCTTAAGCGTAGAAATAAGTAATCTATGTCTCCGGACATTAAAAGGAAAGTCCAAAACCACAGTTCCTATACGACAGGAGTATTTGACTCAACTTTTTGTAATATAAAAAGAGTAAATGACGTCCTTAAATACATTTTAACCACAATAAGGAGGGAGTTTACAAACTTTCTCAAACGATCACTTCAGAAGAGTTGGGTCTAGAAAGTAACACTTTTGAAGATTTAGTGTCTAATTAAAAAAATTCAATTAAATCCTGACAAGTACAAAAAGTTAAGAAGATCGCAGATAAAACCATTCAATTTAAAAAGATTTTAGAACAGGTAATGTAAACTTAAATAACCGTATTTTAAGAAATATTATAGAGGAGAACAATTTTACGTCACTGCAGAAGGGAATTAAAATTAAGGACTATGACGGGTTATAAACACGGAAGAGAAAAAATAAACTAATTAAAATGGTCTCTTAATGAGAACCTTCCCTTGTTGTCTCTTACTCTACCAACCTACCGTAGTGGCTGAGCTACCTGTATTTAAACTCGTTCGAGACTCTCTACCTCTTCCTGTCCCTTCGGACCGCACGACGTCAGGCGTCCCAGTGCAGATTCGTTGACTTGTTGTTGTAAGAAAAATTTCTTAGTAGAAACCAAAATAGTTCGGAGATAAAACAAACCAAAGATGAAGGAACAACAACAAATCTGGGATTGAACACAGACCGGGAAAACGCTGCGGTACCTGACTTCGAACGGTCCGAGGAGACAGGTACCCTAAAGGGTCCGTTCTTATGACCGCACCCAACGGTAAGGGAAGAGGCCCCCTAGAAGGGCTGGGGCCCTGACTTCGGCACAGAGGGCGTAACCGTCCTCCCAAGAGACGGTGACTCGGTAGTCCCTTCGGGGAGACAAAGCAATTAAAGACTTTCGTCGAAATAAAGAGCAAAGACGAAACGCCCCCGAATAAAGGCCAAAAAAAGATTGAATTCAAACCATGAATCTAGTGATTAAAAGTCCATAAATCAAAGGTTTGCATACTTTGATTTCGACGCACTAAAGGAAATTCGTAGTGAACTCGACGTAGTGTGTTTAAGACAATATAAAGTAATAGGAAGTAAGATTTCTGAAAAAAGTAATGAAGGTAACACTACATAAGAAAATGAATACCCAATCATCGTTATATAAAACAAATTGAATACTGGTGTACCCCTATAAGATGGGTAACAGAACAATGACTAAAGATCGAAATACCGTATCATCAGTCACCTGAATGGTACGTGCTAAGGTATCAAAATTTGACCAAAATACCGGGTCGTATGTCAGTAAAATTTAGGAAAAGAAGTGTTTACGAACTTTTTTGGTACACGAAGTTCAACAACTAAGATTGTAGAGTGTACATATAGGTAATTCAGTGTAAACGATGAGTACAACGAGTTTAGACAGTATAAGAAAGACTAATAAAGAGACAAAATAAACTCTGTATAATTTTAGAGGGAGAGGTTACCATCCACAACGCTCTCCGTAGCTCTCGTCTGTGTGTCTGGTATTAGTGTCTTTTGATCAGTTACATTAGTGTGCCTGGTGTCGGATAGATTGAGTTACTTTGGTTCGGTACGGACGCCCCGTTGGGTTCTGCCCGTCCAGTACCACCTCTCCAGACTGTCTTACACCAGGTGACCTCTTCCCTTACCGTTCGGTGAAGTCATAAGAACGGAACTCTTGGGGTACTTGTCATGCTTTTCCGTTTTACTATCCTATGGTTTTCTCCTTGAGGGGTCCAGTAATCCACGGGTTATACGATGACCTCTAGTCACCTCTTTATTGAGGTCTTTCTTACTTCCCTACCTCGGTTTCGTTTTTGTTATGGGTCGACACCTACACTGACCACTATCTTCGTTCCAGGTTACGACATTTCTCGTTATAACGTATCCTTGGACCTAACAGTCCAGGTACTTAGTTCCGTTTAACCTTCATCAGTTTGTTCTCTACCGTTCTCACTTGCAGCTGTAAGATCCTTAGTCGCTTGATTTTACCTGACCTTACCCACTTAAATTGAGTCTACTGGTAATATAGATGATGACGCCCGTCCTTAGGGAGTCTTCTTTACCTCATCGGTAGTACCAGTTGTTTTCTCAGGCTTTACGTCATGAACCTACGTTAGAGTTTTTACTGTCTTACTAGAGAGAAGGAAAGGTTCCGTTTGGTAAGTCATAGTGTCAGTAGGTTCAGATACGGGGTTGGTCCTTACGACTTCTTCGACTTCAACTTGTCAAGATACTTCTGGATGTTCTGGAAAATCTTGATTGTGGGGTTTTCTACAGAAAAAGTAATATCCCTTGACCTTACGTTTTCATCCTTCAGTTATTTGTGGACCCCATTGTCCGTTCAAACCGGAATCTTACGCCTTACTTCGTCCCGTTGCCGATTATCTCAAAACGGTTCTCTTGCGTGACCAGTGTCGTTTGTGGGAGAAGGTTGTTGTGTTCTCTTCTGAGATGTGTACCTGTAGTGGTCTACCAGTTGTGGCTTTAGTCTGACTAAGATAAGAGACGTCGGTTTCTACCTCTTCGAAATATGTCAGTCGTTTTTGTTCTGACCCTCGACTGACACCGAGTCTAGTACTTGAGGAATAACGGTTTAAGCCTGAATTTAACTTCTTTCATCCCTTTTGGCGATCTGGTAAGTCCATACTGGATTTAGTTTAGGGAATACTAATATGTCACCTTCACTCTTTATCTAAATTCCCGGATCTAGACTATCTGTCTCACGGACTACTTGATACCTGATTCCAAGCACTGTAACATGTCCTCTGTCCCTAGTTCTGGTAGGGGTACCTTTTCTTTACGTTTTTTCGTTGTACCGACAGACCCCTCCGGAATGTTTATCGACACTTTTCTTCTCTTCACTTTTCGTTTCCTCTTTTCCTTTCTATATTCGTAGACTTACGTCTCAAGGTTTCTTATCGTTCCTCTCTATTCTTCCGGAAGGAGTTGCTAGTTACGTTTCTTTGTCTCCTTTTCTTGTCTTACCCTTTCTGATGTCTAGAGAAGTTCTTTTAGTCTCTATGGTTCCCTTGTAAAGTACGTTTCTACCCGAGCTATTTCCTGTCTTTACCAGACCTGGATTGTCTTCGTCTTCTATAATTCTTCTCCACCGTTCTTATGTGTCTTCTTGACATGTTTTTTCTACAAGTGTTGTGTCTATTAGTGCTACCACACTAGTGAGTGGATCTCGGTCTGTAGGACCTTACACTTCAGTTCACCCGGAATCTTTCGTAGTGATATTTGGTTCGATCACCTCTACTACCTTAAGGTCATCTCGATAAAGTTTAGGACTTTCTACTACGACACTTTCACGACACGAGTTATACGGTCGTTTAAACCTTTTGAGTCGTCACCGGTGTCCTGACCTTTTCCAGTCAAAAGTAAGGTTAGGGTTTCTTTCCGTTACGGTTTCTTACAAGTTTGATGGCGTGTTAACGTGAGTAGAGTGTGCGATCATTTCATTACGAGGTTTAAGAGGTTCGGTCCGAAGTCGTTATACACTTGGTACTTGAAAGTCTACAAGTTCACCAAAGTCTTTTCCGTCTCCTTGGTCTCTAGTTTAACGGTTGTAGGCGACCTAGTACCTTTTTCGTTCTCTCAAGGTCTTTTTGTAGATAAAGACGAAATACCTGATACGGTTTCGGAAACTGACACACCTAGTGTTATTTGACACCTTTTAAGACTTTCTCTACCCTTACGGTCTGGTGGACTGGATGGAGAACTCTTTGGATATACGTCCAGTCCTTCGTTGGCAATCTTGACCTGTACCTTGTTGTCTGACCAAGGTTTATCTTTTTCCTCATGCAGTTCCGACATATAACAGTGGGACGAATAAATTGAATATACGTCTCATGTAATACTCTTTCCGACCCGACCTTCTTCGTGTTCGACCTTGGTTCTAAAGACCCTCTTTATAGTTATTGGAGTCTATACGTCTACTGTGGTAGGAATACCGTCTTTCACTTCTCCTTGATTTTTCGGAGAACTACTTTGACTTTCTCCTCTCACTTTTTCAACTGAATTTCGGGTTGTAAGTCTTTTGCTTCTAGTATCGTAGTCCAGGGTAGTGAGGTACCCTTTATCTACCCCTTTGTCACCTTTGGCACAGTCTGAAATAAAACCCCCAGAGGTTTTAGTGACGTCTACCACTGACGTCGGTACTTTAATTTTCTGCGAATGAGGAACCTTCCTTTCAATGCTGGTGGGATCTATCGTATAAGTTTTCGTCTCTGTAATAAAACGGTTGTTTACAGACAGATCGGTTCCGATACCAAAAAGGTCACCAGTACATACCTACACTCTCAACCTGACACTTCTTCCGACTCACGACTTCTTAACTACGACAACTTGACACCACAATCTCTTCTGAGAACTCTCAGGGAACCTGACGTTCCTCTAGGTTGGTCAGGTAAGACTTCCGCTAGTCAGGATCCACAAGAAGCCTTCCTGATTACGATTTCGACTTTGAGGTTATGAAACCGGTGGAGTACGCTTCTCAACTGAGTAACCTTTTCTGGGACTACGACCCTCCCCAACCCCTGTCCTTTTCCCCTGCTGTCTCCTACTCTACCGACCTACCGTAGTGGTTGAGCTACTTGTACTCAAATCCACTTGAGGCCCTCAACCACTACCTGTCCCTCCGGACCGCACGACGCTAAGTACCCCAACGTTTCTCAGCCTGTGCTGACTCACTGAATTGACTTTACTTGACTTTTAGAGAAAGATACCGATAATTTAATAGGTAAAAAAGAATGTCAAGACTTTTAACAACGAAAGACATAAAACTTCAATAGAACAAACACCGTACTATTAAATCTCAAGAATATATTAAACGAATACTTACCTTTGAAAATCATAAAAGTTATTGAAAGACCACTACGAGAAAAGGGGAATTATAGATGGAACAAAATTATATCAGTATACTCGACAGAAATAAATAAAAATTAACCTCCTATTAACGAAAAGTTATAACACAACCAAAGACGGTATGTAGTTGTACTTAGTCAGTATCCATACGTGCACAGGGGAGAGAGAACTTGGAGGGAAGGTGGAGAGTATTTATAATTATTTATAATTTATAGTGTTTATAATCATGTTATTATTTTTATAAAATAACTTAAAGTCCTTGAGTCATGAAAATTTAAAGTTTGGAAACGTGTGTTTAGTGGTGCTATAAAAGATTTTATCACCTCCAATCCTGACCTTCTAACAGTGAACGGAACTTGAAAGAAAGGAAAACACAAACCCACCAATAGAAGAAGACCTCTCGTCAAAGTAGAAGTAGGTGCTCTACGGACCCCGGTGCTCGTTGTACCGTAGTGGAGGTAGGTCGAAGGTAACTCTACTAAGATCACACCTCTTGTCGTAGCGACACAGAGATGGGCACTGTGGTGAAAGAGAAACGGAGGGTAGACGGGTAGTGTGAGTTCAATAGAAAGTGTCGAATTTCCGTCGAAGGGACCAGAGGGTACGTTCTTTCTGAGGGCGGGCGGGGGTGCCCCGCGGGTGAGGATGGTGACGCGAGTAGCGGGACCAAAGTCGGTGACCAGGCACACAGACAGAGGGGGTCGTCTCGTTCTCCGGAAAGAGACGCCAGAAGAATAGCAGAACTATAGACAGAGGTCGTCGGTCGCGTGCGAGTTGCGACGTGCTTCTACACCTTAGTAGTGCCAAAGGCTCTTTTCCTTTGTTTCGGGTCTCCCGACTCTGTCGGGCGTGTCCAGCCGCCTCAGTCTGCCCGAGTCTCGGTCCGGGGGGCTGCGGGTGCCGGCCGCGGCGGAGCGGCCGTCCCACGTGCGACGGGGAGCGCCTCCCGGCGGGGGTCCTGTGGGGCGGCCGGCCGCGACGCGAGGGACGGCGGGGGCGGTGGCACCGCCGAGAGGTCCCGGGGGAGGAGGGAGGTCGCTCCGACTGGGCAGGTGTGGGTCCCTCCGAGGGCCTGAGGCGACACCAGCCTGGACGGGTGGCGGGAGACGAGCTACCGGCACCGGTGCGAATGGCTCTACTCTGGAGGGACGGAGGCCTCACTGCCGACTCGGCCCGGCTCTCGAGGTCCTGCGTGTGGGCCGCCGGGCTCCGCAACGGGGGCCTCCCTTCTACGACGCCGGGGTTTGCCAGACGAGAGGCGTCCTGCAAAACGACCTTTCGGAGTCCAGGGCTTTCCCTCGGTGAATCTGCCGAAAACACCCCACCGAAACACACACACAAAGAACAGAAAAAATTGGAGGACGAAGACTGAGGAGGACAGCAGAGAGTGAGTGGGGCCTCGAAGGAAAGTTGTGGCAGTAAGCACCTCAGCCCCGACGGGAAGGACGAGACTGGTCACCCTCTCGGCCGGCGGGGGAGATTACTCCCGGGGGTCCGGGGCGACGGGAGTAAGAACTATGGATGGGCCCCTCTCCTACTCGGCCGCTCGGCGTTAACCTAGTCTTCCCGGGCGACGAGTCTGTAGTGTCGTCGCGAGTCTCTCGGTCCTTCACCGTCTCTCTTGTCTGGGTCGTGTCTTCACGAGCGACGGGTCCCCGTCCTGGTCGAGGCGCTTGTTCCAGTCACCCCTTCCCTTTTTTTAAAAAAAACTTTCCTTACCGGGTCCTTTTTTTTTCTTTTTGGAGTTTTTCCCCCGGCTCCTGAGTCTCGTCCCGGACGGCGAACCAAGGACCGTATAAAAGGAACTACGGAAGGGTCCTTCGTGCCAAAGATGGTCTGAAGTTACGCGACCTTTTCACACACGTTGGCTACTCTTCCTCCGAGTCCGCGACACTCAGTGGCAGGAGCCGAGCCACACAAACGAAAGTTGCGGCCGAAGGACGCCCTGGTGTACTTACCCCGGAAAGACCAAGAAACCGGAGACGACCTCGCCCCGCCCGACCCCCGCGGGCCGGTCGGGCAAAGTTCCCTCGGCGACTCTCGCCTGGTCCGCCTGGACGCGACGGAGCCGGAGCTGCAGCTTCTTTCGGTCGGCCCAAATCGATCAGGATCGGGGGTCCCGTAACCGTCACAGAAATGGATGTTTTGCCCCTGTTTCAGTCGAGGAAACGTCTTCACAAGGCTGTTACTGCTACGGGTCGGACGAGGAGTTTCCCCGAGAGCTTCAGCAAAAGTGAGAAGGAAGGGGGACACTAATAAATAGTGACTATTACCCTTAGAATTTTAGCTAGGAGAGTCAAGAACCCGGAGACTCGATTACCTTACCCAAGAAGACTCAGACGAAGGGCCAAGAAGCAGCCTGTCTGTCGGAATCCAGAGTCGCCACGACGACTTAAGACGAAAGAGTGACACTCCTAAAAGACACCGTTTGTAAAGTTAGACTGAAGGAGGAATTTCTTTCTCAAAAAAGAACAACGCCAACACACGGTGAAAATTTCAGAAATAACTTAAACAATGGTATAGCGAAGACAGAGTACCCCACAAAAAACCGTACACCCCAGAATCCAAGGGTTGGTCCCTAGTTGGACGTCGGGGACGAAGCCTTCCATCTCTGCATTTGCGACTTGGGGCTCCTTTCGGGGAGTAGACCGAAGGAGAGCTGTGGGTCTCTCGAAATCTCGGTAGGGAGACATCGAAGGGAAGAAGCAAGTACGAAATATATTACGTTGAGTAGACTTGTAGTGGGATTGTTTTTACGGACGTTCTGCCCCGACGGGGCCAAAGGACTCGTAGACGACGCGTGGTCGGGACCCGGTCGGGAAAGATGTGAAAGTGAGACAAATCCTAAATTGGGACGTCGTCGTAAGGACCGGACAAGAGGGGGGAGTGTGGGACGAGAAAATAAACCCCATAAATAAAGGAGGTTTGTGTGGTGGATTGACTGAATTACATCAATCACTAACAAGTCGCAGTCAACAGGGGAGGGGTGGGGTCGGGGGTAGTCTTACATTCAAGTGGTGTCTCCCTCCCCCAGTCCTCTCTCCTCCGTGCCTGACTCTCAAACCCTAGTCGTCTACCTCGAAATTAAATATCCTACCTTCTCGTTGTTCTAGGATGACACATCATGCCTCTTGATATATATATAAGTTATAGGACACTATGTGGTATTTCCCTTTTCTGCGAAATTTTTTTTACGTTATATACCAACTGACTTAGTGAAACGACACGTCGTCTGATTGTGTCGTAACATTAGTTGACGCACCACCATCAAATCAGTACTCGACACAGGCTGAGAAACGCTGGGGTACCTGACATCGGGAGGTCCGAGGAGACAGGTACCCTAAGAGGTCCGTTCTTGTGACCTCACCCGACGGTAAAGGAGGAGGTCCCCTAGAAAGGCTGGGTCCCTAACTTGGGTCCCAGAGATCGTAACGTCCGTCCAAGAAACTGTAGGCTCTGTGGTCCCTTCGGGAAGACGAAATTATTTTTACTTATTTATCCGAAGTGACGTGTCGTCTTTGATTGTGTTGTAACATTGTGTTAATATGGGGTTAGTTCGGTAGTTACCTATTTATGTATTCAATTTTTTTTCACTCAGGTGCTCCCACCCGGTAAAAAAGCTTCCGTCGAAATTCAAATCTTCGCACAACCTAAGTGTCGTTTCGCCGTCTCGAGTGTCGTTCTCCGGGACGTCCGGGTCTGGGCCACAGAGGGCGACCTTGAAGAAGGGATCGACGCGTGAAGATGGCGTTGATTCCTTTGTCACCCTCTTCCGTCACCGATGGGTGCGGTCGTGAGAACGGACCTCTTAGGGTCCCTGCCGCCTCGGACCGCCCGACGACAGGCACCTCGGCGTGTCTCAGTCTGTGCCGACTTCGCTGACTCGTAATCGTTCCTTTGTCATGAAACGACAATTGCTTCGACGTTTAAAATAGGTCGAAAGTGACTAAAGAGGTTTGTAGACCGGAGTCAAGGTCCCTAGGTAGGTCCCAGGGTGCGACGTAAATCGGTACTCCGTGGGAAAGAGCCTGAAAGGACCCAGAGCCACTGGAACTGGCAAGACCCCGTACGACCAGGGAGGTACACCCAAACGGACTGCAAAGAGAGAACCACTCTGCCCCCACTACCCAAAGCCTTCCTTCTGACACACCCATTTCACGCCAGTATGGCTTCCGACATGGCAGTTGTACTCAACCGTGACTACTCCAACTGGAACCCTGGGACCGGCCCCCTCTCAAACGGTCCACAACGACGGTATGTCAATGTAAAAGAAGAGACAGGAGTATTAGACCAGTAACCTTCATCCAGGGTTTTGTATCGACAATCCCCAGTGTATACAAGAGGGTTTTCAAGACACAACTCCGGGATTGGATATCATGAAGTCGTATATTGACATAAACCTCTATGCTAGAAATTTCTCAGCTAAATCAATTTTAGTCCAGAAGCCCCACCCGAAATTAGAGTATTTTGACCACAGGAACGTGCGTCTCCTGTAAACCTGCACTGCGTGTGCAAGTGTGTCTCTTTTCTCGTTCACTTCTGTGTCGGTCTCCGTCCCTCTCCCCAGGGGTCTCTTTGGTTTGGAACCAGAACCTGAAGGTCGGAGGTCTCCACAGTCGAAGGGAGTATCGAGTCTAAAGTCGTTTCTTAGACGGACGTTACGTCCTCTGGACCCAAACTAGGGACCCAGCCCTTCTAGGGGACCTCTTCCCTTACCGTTGGGTGAGGTCACAAGAACGGACCTCTTAGGGTACCCGTCTCCTCGGACCGTCCGATGTCAGGTACCCCAGCTTTCTCACTCTGTGCTGACTCACTGATTTGGTGGCGGTGGTAACGAATTCGGTGAGTCCCGAAAGGTCCCCCGTGACCACCATTTCTTGGGTGGACGGTTCCGTCGTCTGCATTAACTACACCAAGCTAGGGACCCAGTCCTTCTAGGGACCTCCTCTCGTACCGTTGAGTGAGGTCATAAGAACGGAGTTCCTAGGGCACCTGTCTTCCCGGACCGTCTGATGTCAGGTGTCCCAACGTTTCTCAGTCTGTGTTGACTTCGTGAAATCGTGTGTACGTGCGTTCGGGGAGCCAGACACCGTAGGACAGTGCTGTCAAGGTCTTTTACTCATATTGTCGGAGGTGGGAGACTCCATGTACCTTCGGCAACGATTCAGCAAAGTCAGCACAGGTTGAGACACGAGATCAGACTCGAACGAAGATTAGTTCGGCTAACTAAAGGTTGTTGTCAGCGGAGATACGCGAGGGCGCGGCAGACACCGCGAGACGAGAGGCGGGTTGTCAACGCCGCCGAGTGCGGGAGGGCTACGGTGCTCCGTCTTTATCGTAGCGGGGGAGCCGTCTCCTCTTGGACCTCCGAATCGGGTTTCGGTGTCTCGGCCGACCACTGGCCCGTCCCTTAACCCCGGGCCCAGACGGACTAAAGTTTCGGGGAAGAAAGGGAAGAGAGGGTTCAGGTCCCCTTAAGATGGATCGGCCAGGGGTCTTAGTTGGGTCTACAAACACAAATCACTCAGAGTCTTCTTTATCCCCTCAAACTTTCGAGTAATAAGAGTTAAAACAATAAACAGTTAGGTTCAGACCCCTCAGTCGTACCTGCTCCCGTCGACGAAGCCGAACACAAAAGACCTAAAGGAGGAATTTTTATCAACCCTACGATACATAAATCTCGGATACAAAGTTCGGAGGACCCAGATTACCCATACAGAAACCCTGTCTTCACACGTAATCAGTCCCAAGAGGTCTCTTTGTCTCGGTTCTCCCACCTATCTCTCTATCCATCTATCTTCCGCCTGTCTGTCCTGTCTGTCTGCCTACCTGTCCATCTATCTACTACGTTTCTCTCTCTTGTCCGTCTATCTTCCACCTACCTTTCTCTCTGTCTCCCATCCGTCCGATCCTCTGGGTGTCTATCAAACTAACAATAACAAGTCAGCGGGTCAAGGCAGAGAAGAAGTTGGGGTACTTGACATCGGGTGGTCCGAGGAGACAGGCTCCCTAAAGGGTCCGTTCTCATGACCTCACCCAACGGTGAGGGAAGAGGTCCCCTTGAAGGACTGGGCTCCTAGTTTGAACCCAGGGAACGTAACGTCCGTCTAAGAACTGACGACTCGGTGATCCCTTCGGGTCTAGTTATCTACCCCCAAATACTATCCCTAATCGAGTGTGTAAACACCTCCGGATCTTCAAGGTGCCAGACGGTCGACGTTCGACCTCTTGGTCCTTTCGATCACCACACTACGTTAGGTGCAGGTTTCCGCGACTCTTGACCCCGCCCCGGTTGTCTACCACACTAGACTCGGACTTTCGGACACAGACTCCCGTCCTCTTCGTCGGACAGGGTCGAGTCATTCTCTCTTTCTCTTACGTGGAGGGAGGAGGTAAACCAAGATAGTCCCTGAAGTCACCCGACCCGCTGCAGGTGGACGGAACCACTCGCTAAGTTTGCGAGTAGAGAAGACCTTTGCGGGAGTGCAAGTGTCGATGACAAAAGGGTCCCGAGACCCGCAGAGGACTGTGCCAGCTCAACTGTGTATTTTACTCGGTACTGTTCCACGTAGCCCCTTCCCCCTAAAAACATGTTTCAGTACCTAAAGGCACGGACTCTATGTGTGGTCGTCGTCGTCCGGTCGTCCCGCACGGCGGCACTTGTCCCCACGGGACGGGCCCCCTTTACGGCGCTACCAGTACCACTGGCCCTGAGGGGCCTGTTCAGCGAGACTTGTGGTTCGTTCCAGCCCGGCTGGCTCCAGAATCCTCTCTGCAGGTCCGTTCGGCGCACGAAGGAGGGACCTCGGCAGATCGCGAGTGAGTGAGTCACGTTCCCCGTACCTACGGTGTGTCCCACGGGTGACCCACGGTCCCTACCTATTCCCTCTGCAGTTTCGTTTGGTGCCGTACTGTCACACTCCACCAGTCCCGCCCCTCCCGACTCTTACGAGGGTTCTCACCCCTCGCCTTGAAAAGAAATCTTTCGTTAGAGATTCTCCGTCTCCGTAGACCCGTCGTCCGGTCGGACACTACGCCGGTGCCCCTACGCCCCGGAGTTCCACGACCGCCCGGCCGGAGGACCCTGGAGTCCCACGCCCGTCCGGTGGAGGACCCGGAAACGGGGCGGGTGAACACGACCAGATTCTGAGAGTGACACAGGCGGGGTCCACCCGACTCCTCCAGAGCCCTTCGCCGAACAGAAGGGTCTCAGCCACGAAGGGTAAGGGCCGGGCCCTTGTTTCGCTCGGGTGGGGGTGGAGCGCCCTTGTGCAACAAATAAAGGGCTAAAGGACTGCCGGGTGCAAGAGGAGGAGCGAGGAACCCGGAGAGAGGGTTGTTGGGGAAGAGGGGTGAGGGCGACCCAACCCTCCTCTTCTGCGACTGGAAGGTCGGGTCTACCACTGGGGACCCGCCGAGGACCGAGGAGTTCGACCACCCTCGGACCGGTCCGGGCTCTAGGGTTAGGTCGGTCCGGACCGCCGGCGTCCTCCAGGGACACCTGGACACCCGCGACCCCAGAGAAACAAGAAGCTCGGGGGGAGGGGGTTCGACCTCCTCCGACAATGTCTCACTGAATCGTGTGTTTTTAATTCCGTTTTTACTGACTACTACGGAGTGGGGCCTCCTCTTACGCGTCGTAAAATACGCATGAGAGAAGAAAGAGAGAGTGACAGAAACGTCACTTCAACTGTACCCTTACAAAATAATAACTAGTTACATGCGTATGTCGACATGTTGTGCATAAGTATCGTATTCACTATGCTTTATAATGTTTTATGCAAGCGAGATTGCGCGAACAACAACACACTCGTCAAAAGGAGAAAGCCGATTGTCGCGTAGTGTTCTGTCGACCACACTCCTCTCCCCGGGGTCGTCTCTTCGTCCACGACCAGACTTCGGGTCCGAGGACTGAAGTAGCTTTCGGGTCGATCGAAGAAACGAGGCCCTCCACGGACACTTCACAGGGTCGCGTCGGAGTCTGGACGTCCTCCCTCGCGTCTCACCACAACCCCCAAGAGAAGGAGGAGACCGTTGCCACCTTGAAGTCCGGCAGAGGAAGGCAGAGATCTTCCGGCGACTAAGGAGCCCCAAACACCAAACCCAATCCGGACGGGCCATTCGAGTTCTCCGGGGTCGGAGGTCTGGTTCGGACAGGCCCCCTCCGTCGACTGGAAGACATAAGGTCCTGACCCTTCTCTCTCAAGAGCATTCTTGGGCGACCCTCGTGGCGTCTGAAGAGTCCGCTTCGGTCCTCGTCGTCGCACCACCTGCCGGCCCACGCCTGCCTACCCTCGCGCGCCCGGCGTCCCTCCTCCCGGGCCCGAGGTTCTGGGCTCCATCCCAAGATAGGTCGCCCGGAGTCCGGCGTCGTGTGCCCGGGAGGTCGCCCTCTCACACGGCGGTAGCCGAGGTAGTCGTCGGACGGGACCCACTCCCGTAACGACTCGGCACTGCCGAGGACCTATTCCCGTTTCGACTAGGCTCATTACGGGAGGAGACGCAGAGAGTGAGTAGGAAACTCCTCGAGTTTCCTACACTGACCAGGTCGGTGCCCGACTCCCTTCAGACATGGTGACGCGACACAAGTCCGTGTCGGACCACCTACCGGCAACCGTCGGAAGTGGACGGGCCAGGACGGACGACGTAAAGCCTCTGCTTTATGCTTTCCCTAGACCTTTAACCAGAAATGTCTGTCTCACTATTTCGAGGGCAACCTGGACGTAAAACCGTTCTGCAGTATCCTTGGTGTCCATTCTCACTCGTCGGATCTACAGGTAGTTGTCTACCTACCTATTTCGTCAAGACCGTGTATGTGTGTTGCCTTATAGTGAGTCGGTGCTTTTCCTCGCTCAGACTCAGTCGAGATCGTTCCACCTACTTGGAGTTCGGACAGTATGTTTCACTGCATCCAGTCTTTCTCTTTTTGTTTATGACGTATAATTGTGTGTATATACCCTAGATCTTTTTACCAGGACTAAAAGTCCCGTCGTTATCTCTGCGTCTCTCTTGTCTGCACACCCGTGTCGCGTCCCTCCTCTCGTGTCCCGCCTGACTCTCCTCTCGTGCCCCGCCTGACTCTCCTCGTGCCTCCGCAGATGGAGTGGTGTACATTCTGTCCGTGTCGGTCGCCCCCGAGTTGGTCACTGTTCGTCTCCCCACCCCCACCCCCCCCGCCCTCCAATTTGTCCCTCTACTGGACACATATGGGTACCGACTGAACACAACTATGTACCGTCTTCGGTCGTGTAGTAACACTTCGTCAATAGTAGGAAGTTAATTTTTATACATTTAAAATTTTCTTGTCGCTCGCTACTGTATCTTTCCTATACCACTTAGGACCTTGGTTGGACGGAACCCCCTTTTCAGCCCTTGGTCTTATTCACACAGTTCTAGTTCAGAGCTCGACATCTCCGAGACACAGACCTCTGGTAACGCTAGTGATGGTTCTGGTAAAAAAATCGGTGATTTACCCTCGTCGAGCACTCAGACTCTTATTTTTACTATGACTCCAATTCGAAAGATGTCTCATAGGTGGGTCTCGTACTGGTAGTGGCGTTGTAGAATCCAGTCCTTTGGGGTCAGTTCAAGGCTAAGACGACAAAGGGTCGATACACTGGGATCTGTTCAGTGAAGGAAAAACACTCTCAGTCAAAGGATCAAATACGGTGTTTCTCTAACTCGATCAAGTAAGGACTCCCAAGACCGAATTCTTAAGGTCAACGGAAACAAGATCTTGAGCACCAAGTTAGACATTTTATACTGCGGGTGGTTCTTCTCTGGTTCATACAAGTACTTGGAACTTGAAGTCAGGGGCGTAGAAGGATGTCCTGACTGTATGGTAGAAGTCAGTTGTCACGGCCCTAAATAGAAGGACTCTGATACCGCGCACTGTTAAGTCGAAGAGGACTTGCGGACGACAAGAACGGAGGGGCTGGTGGAGCCACTGGAAGAAACTGCGTGGTAAGGGACAGTCGAGATGGACGGTCTTCAAGTAACATACCGTCCTCGATCCTTCCGGGAGGTCGGGGGTCGGAGACAGACGTAGGGTAGAGTTCATACGGACAAGATTGAACAGCAACGAGTCAGCGATTCAGCACAGACTGAGACTCTGGGGTACCTGATATCGGGTGGTCCGAAGGGACAAGAGGTGATAGAGGTCCTCAGACGAGTTTGAGTACAGGCAAGTCAGTCACTACGATAGATTGGTAGCGTGGATGAAGGGAAGGACGAGAGTCAGAAAGGGTCGTAGTCCCAGAAAAGGTCACTTACCCGAGAAACGTAGTCCACCAGTTTCATAACCTCGAAGTCGTAGTCGGGAACGTTACTTCGTCGGGACAAGATTACCGGTGGGAATTGCCGGGTCAAGGGAGATGTAGTAGGGTTTCCACAGGGCGGGAGTCCAAAGGTCGAAATCCCTGCCTCGTCAACGTCCCCCGCCCCCCCCCCTTAAAGGGAAGACCTGTCGGGAAGGGCGGGGTCTCTACACAAACTTTCCACAGACGTACAACTGAACTTGAGACCCAGAGCCGTGGTGAAGGGGGAACCGTAATTAGACGTGTGATCCCTCTTACGATTAAGGGGTGAGTGCTGCTTGGGGGATTTACGGCCTTGGGTCGCAAACACATAGAAGTCCCGCAGGGAAGAGCTTCGTTTCATCGGGATTGTGGAAGTCGAGAGGAAGCGAACTTCTCAGAGGTCCTGAGAGGGGCATGGAAGACTACGGGGGGTCACACGGGGTCCGAGGCGTGTAGGGAGGAGCTCACAAAGGGCCTTGGGTCCAGTCTCTAGGTCGACGCCGACCGACTCGGCCCGCCCGAGACGACGCAAACTGTGACCGACTCCAACGGAAACGGAAGACCGTCTGGGTAGTGGGGCAGCAGGGCGTGACTAGACGTTTGTCGACTTTGACCTGTCGTACAAAAAGGATTGCACACGAGAACAATTAGGGAAGACACGAACCCACCGCCTACAAACACCTGGGCTCCTACGCTAACAGATATACAGACGGGTGCCCGCGGAGACAGGACGAGACGACTCGAAGAAATCTTAGGGTGCAGCCAGCAGGTTGCCAGGGAGACCGAAACCTAGTTATCGGTACGAAAGATCTCGAACTAGGTTCAGTGACTAATTTTAACGACTCATCTTGTCCTGGCTGTTATATAGGGGCACGATGGCCTTTAGAGAGGACCCCAATCTCTAGTGCGTCCCTATCAGGTCGACGGTTTGTGTCGGACGTCCTACAAAACGAACCGGACGTACCATCAAAGAAAGAACAAAATTGAAACTTAGTCACCGGTTGTAGACCCAAGGTCGAAGAGGACTTTCTGACTTACATAGAGTTGTGACCCAGGTGTCGGTCGAAGAGGGCTTTCTGACTTCTATCGAGTTGGGACCCAGGTGTCAGGTCGTGCGGCTGTGGGCCGTCCGCACTCGTCTCGTCGGGACCCACCAACGCACACGACACCTGACGTGTCGGGGGACCTCCACACACCTCCGGGAGTCGGTAGTCACTACCCGAGAGGCAAGCAGAGACAGGGGTAGTGACAAATAGTAGTTCGTGGGGCGGTCGGGATGGGCAGCTACTGGGACAGACTGAGGACTTCCGTAAGTCAATCGTCGGGGTGGAGGGACAAAGTCGAGCGAGACTCATGTTTAGACAGTCGATCAGTATTTAGGTGGACTTACACGGCAGAGGGCACGGCATCTCGGGGGAGCCCGAAAACATGTTTTGGGTCAAAAGCCCCAAAGGACGTGGAGGAACCAAACGGTCTAATTCTGCGCCTCTGCTTTAGCTCTACTCGAACTGACCACCCTAGTGCCCCTGGACGAGATTAAGAAGGCGGTGGTGGCGCACGGAAGGATTCACACATGTTCGACAGGAAATTCTGTCGCAATCACGAGAGGTCCCGAAGTGGTCCTTGATCAGTGGTCGGGCGTCTCGTCCGGGTGGGGAGGACACTGTCGAGCCGCATGTTGCTGGAGAAATCAAAGTCCCCGAGTGCCCCGACCGGCACTACAGACCCACTGGAAGTAACAGTGTTTGGGAGGACACTAGAGCCCTCCGCTTGGTGGCACCGGTGTACCCCACTCTTTAGGTCTGTCTCTGCGCTCTCCTTCTGGAAGTGAGGGAAAGGTCGCATTCATGACCTGGTGATCTAACTTTTCTCGTCCAGGCGGGGAAGCTTGTACGAGGCCAAGATTAGTGAATTTCTTGCTTTTCAGGAAAATGACTACAGTGTCCCTGTCACTCTCCGGGTGGTTGGTAGATGCGAAAGGGAAAAATTTTTTAATAGTAATTTTTTCAAAAAGTCGGTGCGGTGAGGCGAACACCGTGGAATGTAAAGGGGTCGGTTCCTGACTCGGGTCCGCGGCCGACACTTTCGGGTCCTGGTGGTCCGAGGTCACACGAGTCCGCGAGGCTGCACAGACGGGCAAACGCTGGGCTGTCTGACATCGGCCGGTCCGCGGGGGCCGGGGCCCCGAAGGGTCCGTTCTTGTGACCGCACCCGACGGTAGAGGAGTGCGTCCCCGAGAAGGGCTCGGTCTCTGCCTTGGGGCAGAGGACGCAGAGGATGTGCCGTCCCCCCGAGACATAGTGACTCGGTGGCTCCGGCGGGGTGGGAGTCCGGTAAGGACGTGAAAGGGGAAATGTGAGGGCCCAACACAGACCCTCGCCGACGGGACAGTTTGTGACGCAGAGGTCGGGGAGACGGAGACCCGCCACGGCCCACTACTTCCGAAAGGTCGCCTACACCTTCCGCCCTACGTGTCGGGAAGACCGGCTCCTCGAGTCCCATCCACGAGAAGGACCCGGGCGGAAGGGGTGGAGGTGGTCGGGGAACGGTTCCCGAGGCCCTGGGACCGGGTCCGACGTCTGGGCAGTCAGAGAACTCTTTCCCTTTGTCTGACAGGGACTTCTCCGCCCTTGTTTTTGGGGGTACGCCAATGCCGACCTCCTTCAAATTGGGCTCGCACGACTCATTCTCTTGCACGAAGGAAAGACCCTCTCAGATCCACCTCTCCGGCCCGGGAGAAAAGGAGAAATACTTCTTCTCGTCGAAGTAGAGACGTCTTTCTTCTCTCCTCCCCCCCCCGTGTCTCTCGGAGTCGGAGTGAGGGAGTTTTTTCTTTCCTTGGGTCTAAAGTTTTGTGAGCCTGAATAAAGAGAAACGTTTCCGTTGAAGTCTTTAACGGGTGGGGAGACAGTGTCTTCCCTCGGCAAACTTCGGTGGGGGAGGCGCTCGGATGGACGACTGATAAGTCCTTTTTTCCTATAACTGTACTGAGAAATCTTATATTTCCGAAACGTCACAAACCCATGTTGGGATCCTGAGAGAACCTGGGTGTGTGCTAATTTTTAAATCTACCGATTGAGACTTTGTTAGTTTGCGCAATCTACGAAGAATTACTCGGAGATAGACTTGCTTTCGCGACGTTTGAAGTCTTGACACGAAGACACCTCTAAGGTAACAGAAACTAGGCCATTTCAGTGCCGTCCCACCTAAAGAAAGTTCAAGTGAAAAACCATATCACCAGGAGGGTTTTATAACCCTCTATAGAAAGAGTCGTTCTACACCTTCTTTTGTTACTGTGACAGAGAAAGTAATGGACGTTAAACTGTCCTCACGTCAAATAATTCAACTTTTCTCCGTCTCTTAAACAGACTTCGGGACTCTGAGACCACCCCTGACGGAGGGGAGGCATGGCCACCCTCAACCGCTGTAAAACTTGGACGAGTGGTAATTTGCGGAAGGACTACCACCTTTTCGGAAATTTCTCTTTCGCCTACGTAAATACTACATTTAAACAATAAAACTGTCAGAAACTTTAGACAGTATAAGTGTAGGTTAAATTACGGAGTGTGGTTTTTTTCAGGGAAAAGAAAATTTTGTGAAAATTCTAAAAAGTTTCGGTAAAAGTACATCGTTTGATAACAATATGGATTATGTAGGACTTTCATAAAATCGGCTCCTTGAATGTCCTAAGACAAAATTCAGCACAGCTCAAAATTTTGTACCGTCAGAAGTTTATGTGAAACTGGTCCTATAGAAAAACTAATCAAATTTCGACAAGAACTAAGAGTCCATGTGCTCATAGGTGGTGTATCAGTACCTACCCAAATCCGTTAACAAATCGTATTGTTTTCGACCGGAAGACTCCCCAGTGAAGACAACAACATCTGAAACCCACTACCTTAGAAGGTCTGGTAACTGATGTCTCTCTAGAGGATGTCCGATGGACTTCATATCGACTCCGGGACCCCGTAACCCAGATTTGGTCCCCGTTCAAACAGGGGGTCCTCTTTGCTTCGTTGCAGACCTCTGTAAAAACCAACAGCGTCAACTTTCTCTCCACAGTGCCACAGGACTCCCTACCGGTCCCCACCACGATTTGTAGAATCCCGGGTGTCGTGTCGGGGAGGGTCGTTTCTCAAGGTAGGGGTTTACAGCTACCACTACACCGACTCTTCGAGACCCTCGTCCGTCAGAGCCCTTCCAGAGAAGGGCACTCGCTCCACAGAGGTATCGCTGGGGGATGCGATCGCGAGTCGTTCGAACGTTTCACACTTGTGTGGACCCGATGCGAAACTGTTCGTCTCTAGGAGTCCGGGGGCGGTGTAGAGGACTTTGTCCAGGAGGTCCTGCCCTCCCCGCTCTTAGGCGTGTCAAGTCCGCGAGGGGTCCACTTAGACTGCGGGAGTTGGGTACCACTCGTAGACCCCCGGTGGTGTGACCCGGTTTCCGTAGAAAAGTAAAAATCTCGTAGAGACGGACCGAGCCTCCTATTGACGGTGAAACGTCTGTGGACCTCACTCGCGCGGATGGCGAGACGGTCTAGTACTGGAGACTGGTGTCCCACCGGCCGTGTCTGCCCTCGGACTCACGTCGTTTTTCTCTCTCGCGAGTTATTTTGTCTCCGCAGTCTGTCAATTGGGGGTCTTCCGTCTGTGCGCGAGGGGTTCGCGTCGTGAGTAGTCCCTATCGACCCGTCTGTCCGTTATTTGTTGACCCTCTTCTGAGTTTAGTAATTTTGTAGGTGATCACCCCTTGTGACACGCCTCTAAATTTTAGTCCGCCACCTCACCTACCCATCGACACACTCAGACGTCCCAATCCTCCCAGACGAATCGACTCTAGACTTGTTATTTGGTCGACCACCGTGGGCCTCCAGGCCTCCGCCCCCGACGAGTCAGGACCGTGTCTGGAGTCGGAAGGCATCTGTCACCATAAATGGTGCCACCACGAAAATTCTCAGACCAGTAGTGGACGGAACCTCTTCCTTTACCGTGGGGTGAGGTCATGAGAACGGACCCTTTAGGGTACCTGCCTCCTCGGACCACCCGACGTCAGGTACCCCAGCGCTTCTCAATCTGTACTGACTCTCTGGAGTGAAAGTGAAAAGTGAAAGTACGTGACCTCTCCCTTTACCGTGGGGTGAGGTCACAAGAACGGACCTCTTAGGGTCCCTGCCCTCGGACCACCCGACGGCAGATACCCCAACGTATCTCAACCTGTGCTGATTTCGCTGAATCGTCGTCGTCGTATTGGACGGATCCCGAAGGATCCACTACGATCACCATTTCTTGGGAGGACGCTTACATCCTCTACATTCTCCACGTCCAAGGTAGGGACCCACCCCTTCTAGGGGACCTCCTCCCGTACCGTTGGGTGAGGTCACAAGAACGGAACTCTTAGGGTACCTGTCTCCTCGGACCGTCCGATGTCAGGCGTCGCAACGTTTCTCAGCCTGTGTTGAATCGAACGTACGTGTGTGTAGTGGACGAAATCTTCGGGGTCCAGAAGGATTTTTAGGTCGAGTGGCTCGGGGTGGACACGTTTATTCTAAGGTGCCGTTACGTACCTTGGTCGAGAGACCTCTGTGTGTACGGGATGCTTCGAATTCTTAGCGGTGCATCTCCTTGTCACAATACTCTCACTTCTAGAAACACTTGACCCTCCACCCGTGGGAGACTCGGACGGACCCGAGGGGACTACCACCCTACCTCCACCCGTGACCCACTAATCTCAAGAGACAAGCAAAAACTAACTTAGGTTTGGAGGACAAAAAGTTGAGTCGGAAGGTGGGTTTGTTTGGAAGAGTCCGACCGATTAGGGATACTGACTCACCTAAAGTCGACCTAGGCGTTAAGAAATAGTCAACCGTTCTGTAAAAGTAGAGTATGTCTCCAGAAGGACGTCAAGTTGAAGTTTCACCGTTTCGGTTCTTCAGACCTCTCTTTCAAAGTCTCACAAATGTCTGCGGAATAGTGGTGGGCCCTTCCAACCCCCCCGGAACCCGTTTCCTTGTGTAGAGAGGTTTCGTCAAGTCTTGACCGGATTAGACGACTTCGTTAGTTTGCCACCGAATTTTCTAGAGAGGGTGTTTCTCCCTTTAATTCAAAAGACCGAACAGTCAGTGGGTCCTAGCTCCGACCCCCAAAGACTAAGTACCTGAACAGGAAGTGTCCCACGATTAGTACCCTTCTACACACGTTTTTCTACACATTCCCACACGTTTGTGTGTGTACACGTCCGCACAGTAGAGAACGAGACACACACACGTGCGTACACGAGTCCGCACAGGCTGAGGAACACTGGGGTCACTGACCTCGGTGGTCCGAGGAGACAGGTGCCTTAAGAGGTCCGTTCTTGTGACCGTGCACAACGACAAGGGAAGAGGTCCCCTAGAAGGACTGAGTCCCTGGCTTGGACGTAGAGGACGGAACGTCCACTGAAGAAATGGCAGACTCGGTGGTCCCTTCGGCGTAATAGAGCACGTGCCCACAAATATATGTCTCACCCACAGGTCTCCTAATTCCCTTACTTCGCGGAACGGACGTTGGTGTGACCGTTTCCTTTTACGGGTGAAACCTTCGACATTAGAGATAAAGACTCAACTTAACCTACACACTTCCCGTCTCCTAACTAAAATGGTTCAGTGGGTGACTATGGAAACTACCGGACTGTGTCGGTTCTCTGTCTGTGTAGGTTCCCTGTGTGTGTGAAGGGAGAAGACGAAAGAGTGGGTCCTTCAAAGAGAAGAGGGTCTACGGACGGACCTCTTCCCTTTGGCTCACAGAGGTTCCAAGTCTTTCAGACGGTCCTCCGGTCGGATAGGTCTCGAGCCTCCGTGGTTCCTGGGTGACCCTACGGGTCACAGAGGGGTCGGAGTGGGGTCCGACACTCGTACCGGGTCTTCACTTTGGAAGGGAAACCACAGTCCCTCCGCGTCCGACGATCTTGGTCCGGGTTACCTGCACCAGGACCAAGTCTCGTCTCAGACGACGTATTTCGTTACAGTGTCACACCCCCTCTCTCTTCCCTGGGGTTCGAGCCGATTTGGTGTCCCGTGAAGGAAAGTCTCTCGCCTGAGTTAGCCCAAAGTCATATCCCAACAACCCCATCCCCCTCCCTTTGTCAATACCAGTAGTGACCGAAAGGGTGTCTTCCCCACCGGAAGGACACAGTCGGCGAGTTGAGACCCCCAGGGACCTGCTCGACCGGGGTCGGGGGGACGAAGGGCCTCGCGGGGACACGTCTGGTAGACCTCTACGACGATCGGCTCGGTGTCTCGGGCAATGCCCCAGAGTCGAGCCGGAGAGGACCAGAGAATACTCCCGAAAGTAAAAGCCCGACTGAAAGGGGTGCAAAATACACTAGAGATAAAAATGGAAAAATTCGTCGAAATAACGGCAACCGAGTGTTACGACACAGTCGCAGACACGTCGTCACTGAGGCAGCACACACACGCAGGGGAACGGAAAGGAGCCGACGGTCACCGGAAGGGACTCAACGTCGCCGGTCCCCGACGAGACGTCCAAGGTCCAAAGAGCGGCGTCGCCGAGGAGAGTGACACCGCACAGTCGAGGTCCCGCGCGCCCGAGTCCCCTCGACACTACGTGCCCGGATCAAACGGGACGTCATGCACCCTAGAAGGGCCTGGTCCCTTAGCTTGACCACGGGGAACGAAACGTGCCGTCTCAGAATTGGTGCCCTGGTGGTCCCAATGTGCCAGAAAAGGTCTAAGAAAAGGTAATACCAAATAGTATCCTGTAACTGACGTCAAGGGCCACTATATATCGTCTCTGCAAATAGGTAGCTTATACGGGCTCAAACGTAGATAATAGGGTTTGAGGGCGGGGTAGGGTTGGCGGAGGGAAACGTTGTTGCACCCACCCGCATCTCAAATAGTATGATTCACTTCACGCAGTCTTTCACTCCCTGTCTGTGTGCGCCACAGTGAATGTGCACCTTGGGTTTGTCACTGTCGCGACCCACAGGCGCGGCACCCGACGGCTGTCTCGGGTCACCCGGTGCCGTTCTGTCCTCCGTGAAGAACCTCCCCCGTAGAGGAACAGGTCTCAGAACCACCCAGTTATCATCCTCGTCCCCCGTTTCTCTTCCGAATCTCGCAAGGACGAGGCTCATAAAGACTTACGATCCGTCTCTACCCGTGAGGGGTCCCAGACGGTCTCGAGACGTGGGTTCGGACGGAACTGACCCCACGTCCCCTCTACCTCTCTCTCCTACCCCCCTCCCTCTTCCGGGACGCTGACTCGGTCGCCTTTCCCGGAAGGCTAAGGTGGGAGACGTAACTAGGAGGGAAGACTTCGGGTTCCACCGACTTGACGTTCGTTCTTCAGCCCGACCTCCCCTTCGACCTCCTCGAAGGTGTCACCTAATTATTTTTGGAGGTCTTCTTTTTGAAGAGTTTTGAGTTTGGCAACGACTAGTGGGTCTACCCTGAAAACATAGGTGTGGCTACGGTCTCCGTTTACGTCTGGTACGGATTAATAGACTTTTGTTAAGAAAGGCCTTAGTGAGGTTTTACGTCAGAGAAAAAAATCGAAAACCCCCAACCCCCACTCTCAGGGGTCTCCTCTCCCACCTCCCTCTCCCGCCACAGCTTTCGTTCTCTAAGAAAAAGTTTCCCGTGGGTGACATTAATTTTAACGTTCCACTTGAGTGAATCTACATGTTCGCGAAAGTAAGAAGTTCCCACTCCGACATTAGAAAGGAGAAAGGGACAAGAGTAATATATATTTATATGTAAATATGTGTGTATGTTTTTAAGAAGACATATATTTACATATATTTATATATGTGTAAAAAGGAGGGGTAAAGACCTGGTAAACTCTCCTCTACCGTCTATCGTATGAAGAAATGGGAAAAATCCCATGTAAAGGGTTTTCGTTCCTGTAACAGAATACATTGATGTCATTTAATGGTTTAAATCCTTTAAAGGTAAGTTTGGTCCGAAAATAGATTAGATGTCAGGTACCGGGCACAAGACTAAAGTAGTCAGTAGGGTTATTACAGGAAAGAACATTAATAGGAGGTTAATTTATATTTTATTTTATTATTACAGAAAGACCGTTACAAATTGAAGAGCAAGTACGTGTGTCAGAGAGTCAACACGGGTCGAGAAACGCTGGGTCACTTGACATCGGACGGCCCGAGGAGACAAGTACCTTAAAGGGTCCGTTCTTATGACCCCACCCAACGGTAAAGGAGGAGGTCCTCTAGAAGGGCTAGGTCCCTAGCTTGGGCTCAAGGACGCAGAGGACGCACCCGTCCGTCTAGGAAATGGCAGACTCGGTGGGCCCTTCGGGGTCTAGGTAGGTCTTAGTGTCCGTCGTTCTTACTAAAAAGATAGAATTAACTTGGGGTAGTTGTAGGTCAGACAAATATAAAAGAGACCACGTAAAGTCTTGTGTAAGGTTTGTCGAACGGTTTTTTCCCCCGTGTGTATGTTTCATTCTCTTTTATGTTTAATTTTTATACGGTACTTCCTCCAGTTTGTCTTCCCTTCCTTTTGGTGTCGGTCCTCGGACTAATGAAGTCTTTCTCTGTAGTGCAGTTTGGGAAGTACCAACACCGGTCTCTGCTTCGCACGGAGGTAGAACTCGAAGGGTCGTCGGTTTCGTTCCTCTCTTTGTTCTAGTCGACGTTTCCGTCGTCCCTCCAGGGTCGACCCCCAAAGACCGAGCGTTTCGTCGGCAGATACCGTGGAGGAGAGGAGGGCGGAGAGGAGGTTCGGGAGTTGAGGGGCTTTAGGTCCTGGAGCCATTTAGTCGCGCTACGTCTGAGGGAGGGACCGATCGAGAGGTCCATAAGGGCAAGAAAGTAAGTCCTGTGACGCCAGGAAGCAGTGACGGACATTTAATCGACTTGAACGGGCAGCAGGTGTATGTGCGCTCACACGGACCCTACTGCTGCAGAGAGGCCGAGCTCCTCTTCGACGACATCCCGTCCCGAGCGTAGGCGAGACAGGGGATCTTGGCGGCTTTCGCGGACTGGGACGAGGTCTCGAAACCCCCTATTTGCTCCCAGGGTCCTGAGCGGGAAGGCGGCGGCGTGGGTCGTGGGCGACGGACAGCCAGAAGGGTGCGGGTACTTCGGGTATTTGGGACTTCCTCGGCCTAGTCACAGAGACGAACTTGCACCTTAGGTCCGAGAGTCTCCTGTCGACCCGCCGGCCGCCTGTAGGCTATCCTGCACGACTGTCTGCCCGCGCCCCGGACCGGCTCGTCCCGGCGCGCCGGCGCGCCCTCCTGCGGGCAGACGCGCGCCTCGCCTCGGCCGGGCCGGGCCTCCGCCCCGCCCCCGGCCGCGGTCGGAAGGGGCGCTCGGCGCGCTCGGAGGGCGCCTCGCGCCCGGGAGACGTCCGCGGGCACCGACCTCGGGGAGGCCTCCGGCCCGAGGGCGCCCGCGGCGCAGTGGGCGTGACCGGGGGCCCCGGGGCGCCCCGCGGGCGAGGGGGGCGCGGGGGTGCGGGGCGGCGCGCACCCGCCGGGGCCGAGGGGTCCTGGGGCGGGCGTGTAGAAAATGATTATAATTAAGACTTTTTCAAAGAAAAGCCACGATAAATGGTAGACGAAAAAGGGAACCGACTTTTATTGACCTCTACTTTGCGGGCGGCGAGCCAGGGGGCGCACCACGCCCCTTCTCTGCTCTGAGACAAGAGAGGAGGTCGCTCCCCTCGACCCGAGCGGAGAGGCGGACCCCGGCAGCGCCCGGGTCGCCGCCGGAAAGAGGAGCAGAGGACCAGTCCCAGGGCCCTCCGAGCGCCCCCGCACCCCGACGCCCTCCCCAACCGAGAACCTAAAGATAGTCGGCTCAAGGGGACACAAGGACAAGACTGTTGTAGACCGCATCGACTACAGGGTGTCTTCAGACGCGGTAGACACTTATATTTATCGGACCAGAACTAAGGTAATCTCCGGGTACTTACCTTGTTTGTATAAAACTTGACCGAGACGGTACTCCGCACTCGACGGTCCTAGCCCGAGAGTGAAACCCCTCGCCTTCCCCTCCGCCCACCCCCACCCCCACCAGGGACGAAGGGTACCCCGGTCTGGAAGTCCGAAGGTCCGACCACCCGAGGTTCGGGGGGTCTCGACAGGAGTCAGCACCGTGGTCTCGGTGACAACTTCCTGGGTGTCCGTCGGCGTGAACCAACTCCTGTTCCGTCGGGTACTCCACCGCTCCAGTACCCCGTCCTCTCGTCGGTCAGAGAGAGCGGGGTCGCGACGAAGAGTCCCATCCACAGGGTCCGACGAGGGTGGGGGCCCCTTCGGGGGTCTCTACCCTTCCGGGGGCCCTAGGACACGGGTCCAGTAGGTCCCGTGGTACCCGCGGAGCGACTACACCGTTCGAGAGTAGAACGGTCGGAGTAGGTCGAGGAGACGGGAGCAGGGTGGACACCCGTGTTCACCACGACTCAAACGTCGTTCCCGGAGGGTAGGGAGGCCCGCGACCCGTACGGCATAGGGTATCTGTCCTCCCTATTTGTCGTTCCAGGGTGAGATGGCGCACCTCTTTACAAGTCTCGAACACTGTTTGGTATTGCCCTTTCTTACGTCCTCTCTCTCTCACACACACACACACACACACACACTTGACTTCGTAAAAAGAAACAGAGAACATTTAGTCCCGAAGGGACCACCGATTCTTAGACGGACGGTTACGTCCTCTGTTCTCTGGACCCAAACTAGGAACCCAGTCCTTCTAGGGGACTTCTTCCTTTACTATTGGGTGAGGTCATAAGAACGGACCTTTAGGGGACCCGTCTCCTCAGACCACCCGGTGTCAGGCCCCCAACGTCTCTCAGTCTGTGGTGCTTTGATGGTGGTGTAGCATTTAGTTGATAGGAAGTTATTTTTTTATATAAGTATTTTTTTTTTTTTGGGACGTTTAGGTGTGATCCCAGTCTTTCCTGACACAAACGCCTCTGCACACGATTCATCGTAGACACACACAAGACAGAGACTTTCTCCGAACTTAGAGAAAGAGAAACAGTGTCACCTGCTTAATGACCGAGGAGGTTCTGTGTTAAGGAGAAGACTCTTCCCCCAACCACCTCTCAAAGAGCCATACAATCAAACGAGTCCGTTGACAATGCCCAGTGGCGTCCGGGACCCCCAGTGCCGCCCCCACCCCCCCCCGCGCCAATTTGTCGTCTTTACATAAACGAGTGTCAAGACCTCCGACCTTCAGGTTCTAGTTCCACAACGGTCCCAAGAGGTTCCGGAGAGGGGCTCCGAACGTCCACCGGCGGAGCGGCGTAGGAGGGCACCGGTAGGGCGGCGGAGGCACAGGAGTAGCGGAGAAGGGTCCTCCTGCGGCCGACACAACCTGCTCCTGGGTGGAGGACTAGAAGCGACGGAATCACTGGCAAAGTTTCCGGGGCAGAACCCTGGAGGAGCCACCAGGTGACCTATCCTTAGGCTGACGGTCCGGTCTAATGTCTGGGTCGTCCTCGTTCTGTCCCGCCTTGCTTAACTCTCTATCATAACTTTATGTATGTGATCCCGGACATTTTATCCGTCGATCACCCTTTGACGACGTACTGCGCCCTTCGACCACGAGACGCTGGTGGGTACCCCACCCTTCCGAAGGGACCACCGAGTCTGCCATCCCTTAAGGGGACGTTACGCCCTCTGGACCCAAACTAGGGACCCACCCCTTCTAGGGAACCTCCTCCCGTACCGTTGGGGGAGGTCACAAGAACGGACCTCTTAGGGTACCTGTCTCCTCGGACCGTCCGATGTCAGGTGTCCCGGCGTCTCTCGACCTGTGTTGACTCCCTGATTCGCGAGTGTGTGTACCCCACCTTTCCTCTAGGTCTTTCCTCCTCTGTGTGCATATGGATGTCTCCCAAGGACAGCCATTTACCGTCTGAGGTTGTGTTCTGACGTTTCGTTAATAAGAGGTTGATTTATATCTATTCGATTTTTCTTCTTAGTCGGGTGGTTACGTCCCCTGTGCCCAAGATAGGGACCAGGTCCTTCTAGGGGGTACGACACCTCGTCGATTCGGGCACGCGTGGTGTCGATGACGCACATACGAGATCTCGGGTCTTCGCCACTGACGACTCGGGAGTCGTTGGTTCTGGGTCGTGTCGGTATTTATTTACTTATCTGTTTTTACGAAATTTTACTTTATTTCCGGGACAGAGACTTGTGTCAGTGTCAGACTCCAGGACCCCCGATCCTGAAGTTGTACACTTACCCCCCTCCATGTGTCCAGGCGAACACTCGGGTCCCCGATGTGACCGCCGCCGCCGCCCCCCTCCAACACGGTGTGACGTCTTCTGTATAGCAGTTTACGCTTAGACCACGGTCGAGTCATGGTAGACAGAGAATTGGTCGAAAGGAGCAATCGGCAGCAGGTGTTCGAAGTGCGGTATGTGACGTTCTACTCCCGCGAGGACGTTTCCGTGGTCTCAACCTTTTGACAGACCTTCCAGTACTCCGACTGACTCGAGTCTAGGGTCGGTCTCGAGTTCGTTCAACACACTGAGGACACGACCTGGAGTAGACCCCGTCCCGGCCGCCTCCTGCCGTCCGTACCACTGCACTCCAGTATTAGTACGCTTCGAGACTCGTCTTGCGAGCCTCACAGCACACTCGTACTGGTGGGGCCCGAGAGCCCTGCTGAAGGCCAACCGGGGAACCCACTTTCGGTACGTACCTTCTGACACTTCGATTCCACCTAAAACGCTCAACCCACTAAGTCTGAGAGGGACCGAAAAAGGTCCTCTTTACCAAGGTCAGGGAAACTGGAGTGACGTGACCGGGAACGAAGGTGACGAAACTAGTAAAGACACCGAGGCCGGACCTGTGGAAGGTCGGAGAGGCCTGGGAAAGTCTTCCCACTGTGTCTGAGTTGAGTCTCCGGATTACTCCCCGACTGAGTGAGCCTGGGATCTTCCCCCTGCTGAGTCCCCGGGTCGTGTAGTGCCCGGAAGGGACGGACACCCTAGGTCCGTCGGAACTTCTTCCGTTCCTCGAGACAACTGTCGCTGGTCTACGGGGTCTCAAAGGTCCTACCCGAAAGACCTTTACGCAGTCTAAAGTTTCTAAGACAAACTACCAGGGGTATTTGGACATTGCACAGGGTCTTCAAGACTGTAGAGACGAAGGAGTGGTGTCTCGGGTCTCCCGGAGAATGATCCCCCGCACTGTACTCTCACAGGTGGGTCGGGCCACCCCCTGTCTCCCGAAGGACGACGTCGTTCCGGTGCGCAGCCGTTGGGCTCCAAAGTTTCCGGACCGACACGACGTTTGGCCCTCGGTAAGGAGTACGGCCTGGCGAGGCACTCCGCAAACGTAAGTCTTTGGCACCAGAGCACCTGTCGTCGACGGGGGTCCTGACGGGAGGATTGGGGTACAGACCGGGGTTAGGAATCAAGTCCTGGTTCGCGGAGCATCCACGGATGGACCGTCGGTCTCTGAGTGACCCTCGGTCAGGACGGAAGAAGGAGTCGTATACCACCGACTGAAATCGGGACTTATAAAGTGGAAGATTAACATGATAACTTAAAGTAGGCCAAAAACATCCCAGCACAAAAGTTAAACATTACCAACAAAACTTAAAATAAGAACCGAAACATTTCACCCTCGGTGGGGTGGTCTAAATCGTAGTACACTCCGAGACTTCTCGTGTTCGAGGTAGGAAAACCAATTCAGTAATCATTTCTATCCGGGCCGTGAATTAGGGGTCTCCTCGGCGCAGGAAAGTTCAGCTACGGTGCCGTGACTAAAGCGTTATTTCTCGCCGAAAAGAAAGACCGGTGTCTCGTGCTCAAGTAACATCTTGTAAATGTTTCACGTCTATTCGGACTCTTCCTTTACTTTTATCGATCACTAGGGTCGCACGTCCGTGCCCACGACAGAAGACGACACCCGGGAAGAGCAATTTGTGCACACATGTATGTAAGTAGTTGTACCTAATCTCCTGTATGTAACTCGAATAAGCACTTGAACTAGCGTATCGCACTAGTCTTTCGACCACTGATAGGTATGAGTTGATGAGGTGTCTGCAGAGGTTTAGTTCTCCTAAATATGGATTACGCGCGCGTGTGTGTGAGTCCGTTGGGTTGATGTCAACTGGGAACTTGTTGTACCCAAACTTGACGTACCTAGGTGAAGATGTCCTAAAATAGAAGTTATCATCTGTAATGTCAAGAGGTGCCAGGTGCCAACCAACTCAGACTCCTGCCCTCCTGAGACCCCACCCCTCCTCGGGATCTGTGTCTCGTCTGTGTCTATGCCTTCGCCTTAACACTTGCGAGTCTAAGAGTTGACGCGCCAACCGGTCGTGGGGGGTTTGGACGGAACAAGTCCTCAGTCTTCACGTGAGGTACTTATGGGAGGTCCTCTGACCGGTTCTTTTGTTGCCGTCGAAACAAGTAAGGAAACTCTTTACGAAAAGTGATGTGACCGGAGATCCTCTAAGAGTTTCACACATCTGTATCATTTCCGAGACTCTTCAGGGTACCACTTTTTTTTTTTTTTTTTTTACACTAAAAAAAGTTTGAGTCGGAAAGGGTTTAAATTAATCGATCTTTGGGACAAAGATCTTCATGGATAATGATAAGGAAGTTTTTGGTAAACATTATTACGACAATAACTAATTTAGAACTGTAATCCTACCTGTCATTATTGTTAAAAATTTTCGAGAACTGAAGTTCAGTCCTCTGGTCCGGAAAGTACTCGAATACTAGAACCTGTTCAATGAAAACAGACTCGGAGTCAAATCGTTTCACTAACTTAAGGAGACCATACGGGTTGGACGGTACAAAAAGGGACTTTCGCTTCTACTCACTTTAATTTAGACAGACTCTATTACACAAGAAGTACTGCAGCAGACCGAAAAGGGAGGAGAGTGACTTTGTGTGTAGGAGTGCACCCACTGGAGTGACCAGGAATCTGGGAGGGTGCAGTGTGTCATCCTTTACTTCCCTAATTACACGACGGGCACTCGTGACTGGTCGTACCTTAATCCCAGACCGGCTCCCGGGGACGAGGAGTGATCCGGTGGGGTAACCCAGGGGTGAGGTCTACCAAGGTCGTAGAAGGTCCTTTCCGGGTCGGACGACGAGGAACCCTTTGTCCTGAATGGACGCGGAAAGGAAGAAACCCCCACCCGTCGGTGGACGGTGCAGGGTGGGGACCCGTGGAACCAGGAGACACTGTGGCATCCCATCGTCAGGACCGTGCGTGGTCGGGGACCCTCTGGGGAACCACGGAGGGGTGTCCGGGACGACCAAATCCCTTGGGACCGGGGCTCGAGGGTTCGGGCTTCGAGATGGCACCTCTGATGTAGATTAGGGACGACCATAGGCAAAGACATGTTGTCTTCCTTTTCCCAGGAAGGATAAGCGACGGGACAAAAGGACCGAACGAGAAGAACAGAAATTACCCTTACCCCCATCCCCGTCACCCATACAAACGTCGTCGGAGACGTCAGACGGATAGGGTAAATTATTCTTTCTCGACTCTAAGGGACTCACGAATGATGCACCGCCCGGGACAAGTACACGCGAGAATAGAGTTTCTGTGACACTCCATAGTGTAGAAGTTAAATGTCTATCTGGGTACCTTTGTCTCTCCAACTCAGTAAACGGATTTCGGAGGGTCGAAATCCTCGAGCTCGATCCTACGTTTGGGCCTGGTGGGGAAGAAGGTCCCCAACACACTAATTAGGGACAATATCTCGGAGGGGGGGGGGGTGAAGGGGTCACCGAGTTGACCATTTCTTGGGCGGACAGTTACGTTCTCTATGTCCAAGTTAGGGACCTAGTCCTACTAGGGGACCTCCTCTTTTACCGTTGGGTGAGGTCATAAGAACGGGCCTCCTAGGGTGCCTGTCTCCTCGGGTCGTCCGACGTTTCTCAGTCTGCTCTCACTCGTATACGTCTCTGGTGACGGGACGAGACGTGTTTGGACGTGGGAGGGTCCCGGGAGGGAGGGGCCCGGGAGGTTGCGTAGCGTGCACCAGACCGGGAGGGAGGGGCCGAAGAGGGTCGGGGATTTTACGGACGATGGCGGAGGACGGTCCTTCTGTGCTGGACTCCTCGACGGTCTCGTAGGACCCCCGGGCCACCCGCTCCGGTTCTCTCGTCTACGACCCCGACTCCAAGGACGTCTCACTCGTCGCGAGTGTCTCGGTGGATGGCCGGTGAGCTCTTGTCCGTGCCCGACTCTCCCGCCCACCCGTGCCGGCGACCCGTCCGCGACGCAGACGAGACGGGGAAGAGTCCGGTCTGACCGGGGTCCCTTCCGGACTCTCCTGGGTCGAGAGGAGGAGAGTAGGACGAGACTCTTGTTTCGGCTTCCTTTCCCCACTGAAATGCCGTTTAGCAGTCACGACCTGCCACTCTCGGACGAGTGACGAGTCCGACAACCCTCCTTCTCCCGTCCCGGAAATCTCGGTTTGGTCGGTGTGTTACCTCCCCGTCGTGGGGGAAGCACCCGCTGACCTGGGCCTCGCGCGACAAGTCGTCCTGGCAGGACGGACCGTCGGGCAGAGGGACTCAGTCCAGATGTCGGGGCAGACGTCCCGGGCCGTGGTGCCCTCCGCCTCCTTGCTCGGGGTGGTGGGACGTATTAACGGTATTAGGTGGTCGCGTTTATAACTAGACATTCCGTCGGCCTCCTCTCTAGGCGGTGAAGGATCCTTCGGTGGTTGGATCCTCCGTCGACCCCTCTGCCGTGGAGTCTACAAGACGGTCTCTTGGCCCCTGAGGGGCGACCGTTACGGGGACTGGAAAGGGGAGTGTCTTCTCTCGAGGTCCCGACCCGTTCACGGGTGCCCATGGACTCAGTATCGTGTGTCCACCGTTACGCACGTGGGTTTTATGGGGGTCCAAGAGAGGGCGGACTGTGGGTGGAGGGTAAACCAAACAAGAAGAATAAAATTTTAAGAAATAAAAACTGTCGCGACCCAGGAATACCGACACGTGTCTCAAGGAGATCAACGTCAGGAGTACACCCGAGAAGGACCTGATCCCTAACTTGGCACAGGGGATGTGACCGTCCGCCTAAGGATTGGCGATATGGTGGTCCTTTCAGGACTAAACAGGAACACTTACCCCCGGAACAAGAGGTGGGTCGTACACACTTAGGAGTCTACACAGAACGTGTCCCAACCTCAAAATCCTTTATCGCTCTGCGAATCTGTACTGGGGGTCGTAGAGGCTACCCTCTCGCTCTTGAGAGTAAAATTCTATGACCCTGATCAATAAGAGTACTCATATAAGGATCTGCCGAACAGGTGTTTTAAATGTTTGAGACACGAATTTCTCCCTGAAGGGTCCACCACGACCGCCATTACTTGTACGGACGGGTCCGTCCTCTGCGTTCTCTACGACCAAGTTAGGGACCCAGCCCTTCTAGGGGACCTCTTCCTTTACCGTTGGGTGAGGTCATAAGAACGACCTCTTGGGGTGTCTGTCTCCTCGGACCACCCGATGTTAGGTACCCCAGTGTTTCTCAACCTGTCTTGGTTTCACTAGATTTGAGTCCCTTTAGGCTCCTCACTATAGCAGTGATTTCTTATGGTCTATGGTCTTGTAGGAGTCCCATCGGCCTACTGACAAGGGTTCACGAGTCACGTCTGTACCAGACTACTCTTTCCACTGGTGTCTACCATATTTGTGCCTTCCGAAGAGCCTCCTCCTCCCTAACCGTTCCCAGAATTTCTACTTATCCGAAACTGCCCCCCTACTACGGTTCCGGTCCCCTGGACTCTCCTTTATTTGGGTAAACGAACCTTGTCCTTCCTTTCGGACACTGTCGGGGGCTCCACCTAACGTCGGTCGAGCGTTGTCCGACACTCGTGAGTCGATTCCTCAGACCCACAGGCACCCTGTCACTCCGTCGGTGTCTTCCGAGAACTTGCCCCCTTATTATCCCAGTCTCGTTACATGGACCTTCTGCCGTCTTCCTTTTCCCGATGCCTTAGCCACCTTACCCAGGTCTTACCGTCGTGCCATCTTGGACACTGCCCCCTGTGCTCCTACGTCTGCGACCAGCCCCCGCCCCCAGGGACGGGCGGGTCGTCCACACCTCCTCGTCCGGACAACCCGGGAAGAAGGACCTCGACCACTGTCGCACTTCAAAGACCGTGTCCCACAAAGATTCACCCCCCCGGACTACACAGGTCCACGCCTACCCCCGTCGTCCCCGTCCTGTCTCCGTTTGGGTTGTGTCAGTGACGACTCCAGGGACCTCGGGGTCATCGTCTCCCACACGTCGAGTCAGCACAGGCTGAAAAGTTCTGGGAAACCTACCATCGGGTGGTCCGAGGAGACAGGCACCCTAAGAGGGACGTTCTTATGACCTAGTCCGACGGTAAAGGAAGAGGTCCTCTGGAAGGGCTGGGTCCCTGACGTGGGGTCAGAGGACGTGACCGTCCGTCGAAGGGATGGTGACCCGGAACCCCTTTCTGGGGCCTTTTCTCCTCTCTGTCGATTGGAGAGCGAGGGGTCGTCTTCGTCGTGAGTCCTGAGTAACCAGGATCTCCCTACCCTACCCATCCACGCTCCGTCCGAGTTCTCGTTCCCTGTGTTCATAGGAATGTCAACTGAGCGTAACAACATACCGTCTTTAGTTGTGTTGTGACGTTTCGTTAATGGAAGGCTAATTTTCAACTTTTTTCTGAGTACCCAGTAAAATTCAAAAGATCCCCAGTGTAAAATTTTTTTCTTTATGTCCTTTACCTACAATATGAAATTAATCGGGGTATCTAGGTCTTCTATAAGTACAAGCACCCATTAGTTGCGACATTTTAAGAATGACTCTTGAAACCGTGAAAAAACCCAAAACCCCCCAAAAAAAAAACGAAACATGAGACTTTAGCGAACACTTACTCCCGTGGGGTCAAACCTGGTCGGGGTAAGGTTCACGGACTCTCGGTACACGCGGTCACAGATGGTGGAGCTGGTGTGACTCAATTGGAGCTTTCGTGCCGAGACGTTTGGGGCCCGTGAAAACAAGGGGTTCTTCGAGGACCATTTCAGACCCCCGTCAAAACATCATAGACTCCTATCTCTGGTTTCTGTACGATTTGGAGGTAGTCCCGTGGGCCGTCGGAACGGGGTTGTCGTTTCTTTCTAGGCCGGGTTGGACGACTGTCTCCGGCACCCTGGGGCCCTCGTTCACCCGTGAGTCCCGGTCCGACAGTCCCGCTACGGTGACGTCTGTGAGGGCGACCTCGCGCCCGGAGCGGAGTCGGGCCCGTCCGAAGGTCCGCGGTCACAGTCCGGAAGGACCACGAAACACTATACCGCACCTGATGTGGGACTCGGTGAGTCTATTCGGTCTAACATAAATCTTACTAATATCGGGACGTTAATGGGAGTGGGGTGGGGTGGGTTTGGAGTCGTAACACCAACGACCTAACGCACCAAGGGCGAGTCCCGCTGGCACGTTACCTGTTGGCACCCTTGTCGGCGGGGTCGTCGACACGTCACGTGTTGGACACGTTGAGATACACCGGCGAGGTGAGGGCCTTCGACTCCCTGGTGCAGAGTCCCATCACCGTCGGAGGAGAACGAAAGGAGCGCCGGCAGGGGGGCGATTCCTCGGCGTCTCAGAGTCTCGTTGACTGCTACTAAGACACCACTTTCCGAGCGAGGGTTACACCCTCGGTGTCGGCTCTTAGCCTTCGTGACGACTCGCAGACGGGTCCCGAGGACGAGAACGTTGTTCCTTCGACGAGAAAATTTTATTCCTGGTGAAGGGGGGGTGGGGGTGGAAAAGAGGCAGAGAGGAAAGGACGTTTATAAATAATGCCCCGCTTCGACACTCGAGCATCTCTCGACCCCACCCAGAGACTCGTCTGACTCCGTCCGAAGGACGACCAGGGTTGTCGTAGAGACGTCCTTTGGTCCCATTTGAGCCCGTTTGACAAGAGCCATCTTGGTCGAGTCAACTATCCACGAAAAATTAGGTGGTAGGTTTTTGCTTCCGTCAAGACTCGCTTCCACCCTCGGACACGGCGCAAGACTGGCACTGGCGCGAGACCCCGGTCCGAAGGACCTAGGCTCATGTCCGAAGAGACGGCCGAGCGACGCGACGGAGTCTACTCAAGGTGCCTAAGAGGCACAGAGCGGGGACTCACATTCAGTCCTACTATGATTCCGGGGGGAGTCTGCCACCAACACCCTTAAAGTCGTACACTGTAAATCTTAGTACAAATGATGTCTCAAATTCAAAGGTTATTTACAATCGGACGATCCATCCGTCCAAACGAATTTGAAAAATAAAACATAACCCCATAAATATGGGTTAATTGTTACAACACTGTCAAGGTCCACCTGTCACTTCACTGAGTCGGTATGCATGTGTACCTAGGTGAGAGGGGGTTCGAGAGAAGGGTGGGTCCGACGGTCCATTGTGACTCGTCTCAGGGGACACGACATGTCCTCCAGGAACGACCAATAGGTAAAATTTGTATCGGCACACAGGCACAGGTAGGGTTTGAAGGATTGATAGGGAGGGGAAGTAGGAAAGGGGCTGGGTGGTTGGTAATCAAGGAAGAGATTTGACATTTAAACGAAGACAAAACAGTCATTCGAGTAAAAATACGAAAGAAAAGTGTAAGGCGTACATTGCCTACGGCATGCCATACAGGAAGAGGTCTGTCTGAAGAAAAATGAGACATTAACGAGTCAGACACTATACGAATACACCGGACACTGAGGCCTTCGTGCCTCGGCCCATCTTTCGCCCAAAACGACAACGACAACAAATCATCCTGACATCAGACGGTTCGAGGAGACAGGTACCCCAAAGGACCCGTTCTTAGGATGAACTGGTGACAAATCTGCCGTGGGAGACCTTTTGACTCGTCCTTCGGTCTCCTCTTCACAACTACGAAATTGCCGTTCCACCCGTCACTCCCACCCCCCTCCGTTTTTCCTCTCTACGCCTCGGCACAGTATCGGCACAGTATTCAACGTCGCGGGACCCCTGTGCGCCAGCGTCCGACGAGCCGTCCACACGAGGGGACTACACTCCTCCGACCCCTCGCTCCAGGCTGCGCCGTCCCCTCTTCGGCACGGGTGGAGTCCTTCCTATCGAGGGATGCCGGTCACAGTCTTTCGTGGCGTTGCCCACCGACTTCTAGGGTCTTTGAGTGAGATAGCGACAGGGCCTCCGGGCTTCAAGTTTGCACTCCACAGCCGTCCCGGTCCGCCCTCCCCTCCTCTACCGGAACGGGTACGGGGTTGACGGACCCGACCGTCCTCCGACCCTTCCGGGGCCGGGCACAGCGTACCGGGGCAGAGACGGGGGCAGAAGGACCCGACGAAGAGACACGCAAAGACACAGAGAAGAGCACTCCTGTCTCGGTGTGCCCTGGGTCCCGGGAGGACTGGGTCGTGCCGACGCAGAATTGTTCACTGGAGTAGTCGTTGGATGAAGGTTGTTCCGAGGTAAGGCACGAAGACCCTCCCTGAGTTCACGACTCCCTTGGGACAAGGGGTCGGGCCTCTCCCCGTCGTCCTTCTTCTGTCCCTCTCGGTCTGGTGTCCTTTCGAGTCTTAGGCCTTCTCGTCTCTGCCCGACCTCTCCTTCTCCGACCCGTAGGCCCTCGGACGTCTGGGGCCCGCATAGGACTCGGTCTTCGTTCGGGGGTGGGGCGGAGACAGAAACGAGGCGTCTCTGGGACCCGGGGTACCCCGCCCGTCGGACTTCCCTGGGCTAACTCGGCACACTATGACACTAAATATTAGTCTTTGCGTGCAAACCAGAAACAGGACGCGGACCGGGTCTCAAGGATTTTGAGAGAGTCAAAGCCTATCACTCGTGTTGGTTCCCCAGAACGCGACACAATTACTTTACTGAAACCTGAACGTGGGCTTCCTACCCCCGACCGACGGACCTCTTGGTCGTCCCACGTAGGGTACGAGGGTGGGGCCCTCCTCTCCCCGACCTCCCGACTAGTCACTGAGACGGTTAGGACGGGTCCATTACGTTTGTGTCGGACGAGGACATAAGGACGGACCCTTTGGGGTGCCCGTCTCCTGAGACCGACCGATGCCAGGTACCCCAGAGTTTCTGAACCTGTATTGAATGACTGACTCGTTCGTACGGATCCATTACGTTGGAGGTATTTTTGGCGTTTCCCTACCCAAACCCCTCGACCAACCACTTGTCCACCTCTGAACCCATCTGACAGAGCGACTTCTCCTTTGCTTTCGCAAGGGGTATGGGACGTGGGGCGCAGAGAACGTAGCCAGACAATGTAGTATACGAAGATGTTATCTGGCCACCAGATGATTCAGGTAACAGAGAGACTCAGGACACTCAGAGAGGTCGTTTAATTAAATTGGGTTCCTTCCCCAGCAATCTGGGAGTTTGACGTCGTTCAGCCAGTCTGAGTGACCATTGTTAAACCTGAAAGTTCACCATAGGCGTCCCGCCTCCAGAAGTACATACGCCACACTACGACAACGGTCCACCTGTCAAGTCCCGACTCGACCCGCCATCCTGGGCGTCGACCGTAACGTCTCCCAGCGTACCACCACTTCCGCCACCCTTTGGGGGCACATAAAATTAGCCACAGTTTCAGACGTCATCCAATTCGACCCTTCTGGAGTCCTACCAAGACTCGAGACTCGATCCAGAACTGGTGGGGTGCCTACCCGTCCCTTCTGCCCTCCCTGTGGGACCTACCCGGGTCTCCCGGGTCCCGGGGTAGTCCAACATGCAACCGAGGTATGAGTAAAAACTAAGTCAAAACTACCTCTACGGTACCGTCCTTCCCTCGACACGTCCCACCTGAGCCTCTGGGTCCCGCGCCCCAGGGCACCGGACTGGCCGGACACTCGGCTGATCTTCCACGACCGGGGGTTCTCCCCGGGGACTGGGGTCTGTCGGGGACCCGTGGGGGTCGAGAAGTGCCGTCGAAGACGTCGCGAAGGACCTCCACCTGAAAGACTCTACTTCGTTGTCTCCTGTCGCCGGGGATCCGGGGGACCCTCCGCCCCCGGTTTCGGACCAGGGACGGGAGGGGGCGGGGTGGGAGGAGCTGCGGGGGCAGCGGTGTCTGCCCCCTCGTCGTCTCTCGCCACGACCTCCAACGCCCCAGTCCTTGAGACCTTTCTTGCGGTCCGGACTCACCCGAGACGACTGTGCTGAAGTCCACGCCCACCGACCTTCGACGTCTCCCCAAAGCTAATTTTCTCAAAGACTTCTTCGACGAAGTTCCAGTCGCTGTCTCCCAGGTCCGTGTACAGGACGGAGAACGGTTCCTAAGGTCTCCGGTCCTGGGAGAAGAACCTCGGCTCCAACGTCTCAAAGGGTCCCTCGGGGGACTTCCCCCGTCTAAGGTAGAAATGAGAAAGAGGCGGAGATCTCAGTCTTCGGCTCCTCTGGGGCCGCAGTCTCCCCTCTCTCCGCCTGCCCCTATGCTCAGGGTGTAGGGACGGCTACTCGACACACCAGACTCCGGTGACTGAATCGGAGAGACTCGGACAAAGAGGTGGATATTTTCATCTACACTTCACTCAACTCCGCGTCTCATATCGCGGTCCACATCCACCATCTACACGTTTCAGTAAAAAGAGAAGTTTTCTACCGATTGTCCCGTTCTGCCATGGACACTCGGTGAGACGGTCGGTTCCGACGGCGCGTTTGAAGTACGTACTTGCGTTGTACGCACGCCTCTCAATGACGGGCGGCCGGTGTCGGTACCTGGGATTCCTAAACGTCCCTTGTTTTGTTCCGGAATTTTTGAATATGAGCCGACCTTCTTCTGTTTGTTTGTTAGTCTAGTTATTTGTGTCAGCCGGGAAGTTGTTGGGTCCAAGCTTGACACACCCAGACGAACCTTCGTCTATAAAAGAGTCATTCGTGACGTCACACTATGTTACCGCGAACCGACTTAGGAGATTATACCTTGGACCAACATCACCAAACTGACATTTCAATTTATGTCGCCGTGGGGTGTTGGGGCGTACCAAGTTCCCAGTTCTCATAAATGGTGTAGTTGATTACTATTCGACAGGTCGCCCAACCACTACGGCAGGTTGGTAGAGTAGGAGGCGGTGGAAGAAGAGGAGGACGGGAATTAGAAAGTCGTAGTCCCAAAAAGGATCACTCAGTCAAGAAATATAGTCCACCGATTTCATAACCTTGAAGTCGAGGTCGTAGTCAGGAAGGTTACTTGTAAGTCCCAAATAGAGGAAATCCTCACTGACCAACCTAGAGGAACGTCAGGTTCCCTGGGAGTTCTCAGAAGAGGTTGTGGTGTTAAACTTTCGTAGTTGAGAAGTCGCGAGTCGGCAGAAATACCAGGTCGAGAGTGCAGCCATGTACCGGTGACCTGTTTGGTATCGAAACTGACATACCTATCATAGTGGTTGGGTTACCTTCCGGACCACAACTTCGACTTTAAGGTCATGAAACCGGTGGACTACGCTTCTCGACTGAGTAAACTTTTCTGGGACTACGACCCTTTCTAACTCCCGTCCTCCTCTTCCCCTACTGTCTCCTACTCTACCAACCTACCGTAGTGGCTGAGTTACCTGTACTCAGACCTATTTGAGGTCCTCAACCACTACCTGTCCCTCCGGACCGCACGACGTCAGGTACCCCAACGTTTCTCAGTCTGTACTGACTCGCTGACGTGACTTGACTTGGTTGAGTCGCCGCACTCAAACTCTTTTGAGGTCCTTTGTCACTTCCTGTCCCCTTCGCCGGTACGACGTCAGGGACTGTAGTGTCTCAGTATGTCCTGGCTCGTCGACTCGTTGCTGTTGTCACTATTCGCGACTCTTTTTTCTGTCGTCAGGTGCCCCCGTCTTCCCGCCTTGGACCCTGTGTTTCCCCCTGGACCGACCGTGAACTAACTGACCCATCCTAAAACTTATCCTGTGGGTCTGTCCAGAGTCTGGTCTACTGGAAATCTCTCCCTCGTCTTAGTTCGGTCCGTTCTCAGCGATCTCGACGTTTCCGGGGCTCGGCTGCGCGCCCGTAGTCCCCGACGTGTCGCCGACCCTACGGGTCGCGTCTCCCCCCGCCCCCGTCTCCCCTCCGCCCTTCCGTGCTCTGGGCGTAGTCCGTTCCAGAACAGTGCTTCTGGAACCCGAGGTAGGTGTCGCTCTACCCTCGGAGGAATAGTCAGGACAAAGAAGGTGCAAGAAGCCCGAGAAGGAACCCCGGTCCGGACCCCGACTCGCGACGTGTCTGTGAATCAAGAATCTCTTGGGGCACCCCACACCGGTGTTCGGAGTTCGGTATCCACTGTTTCCTCCGAGTCTGACCCTTCGGGCTCAATAACGGGTCCTGAGATGTGGGAGGAAGAGAGAACCCAATAGAAACGGTGGTCCGGAGGTTGAGAGATGGAGTAAGGGAAAAATAGGTCTCTTCTCGCAGTGCGGTTCTGAGCACTCTTCTGTTTGTGTCTGGTTTCGCTCCGTGGGTGTCCGAGAGTTTACGGTCCGCGAACCTCGTTCTGTTCCTTGTCTTAGAGGAGACCTTCCTTGGATGGGTGACTGTGGAACTGAAGTCTGAAGATCGAAGGTCCTGACATCGTTCTTTCTTAAGGATGACAAAAGTCAGTGGTCCAACCTCTAGTAAATAGTACCGCCGACATTCACTACTTGTGTCCGCACACGTTGCACTACACTGTTTGGGACTTAACTCTCGGTCTACTGGAGCAAGACTCGAGATCGAGTTGTGGAGGGCCGGTCGGAAGTGAGTCGAGGAAGTGGAAGTGGGACCGGAGTCATAAAAGGAGACATCTTACCCATGCGACTGCGTCCGTAGATCGTACATCACTCTTACTTCACTCTCGATTCCGGTGGGTCCAATCTGGGTCGTCCGACCTGTCTCGAGGATTTAGTTCCTCCCCAGTCGAGCCCGCACCCGCCCCCCTCCGTCACTCGACCTGAGGGGCCACGAGCCCGGTCCGGACCTTCGTCGGAGAGGGTCCTCGAACGGAGGTTAGCCGTTCGACAACCGCTGCACCGAAGAGTGACTGTAGTGGAGGACTTCTCCCTCTCAGGTCCGTCTTCGTCGGCAAACGTCTTACTCAGTCCCCCGGGACCGTCGACCTGGAAGTCGGGCAGGAAGGACGGTCCTCGGACCCACACACACCCCTTCCCTCAGGACACGGTTCCCCTCGGGATCCCGAAGTTTCGGTTTCTCTTCCGTTAATCCAAATACCACTTTAATCAGTCCTTTGGTATTTGGGTCCTGTAACGGGGGCATGTCTTCTAGGAAAATCGTGGTCGAGTCTCGTGTGCCTTGGTGGACCCTGGACCAAGGTTGTTTTGACGGAGAATTTTTATTCCAGTCTCAGATCTGTCCCAGTGGTACTGGAGGAGCGGTGGGGACCCGGAGGGAGACAGTAGTCCCACCCCCGACACGAGTCACTATTGGTTCCTTGAGACCCAGGCCCTGGGGGTTCGGATTCGTTCGGGGTGGGACCTGGACCGAGGGCAAGTCGGGAGGGTCACCCCCTCGTACCCTTCCTTCGACCTCTGCCGCGGCCCGTGTCGGGCGGTCCCGGCGGTTCTCATTCGCGCTGAGCGGGGGGCAATGCACGACCGAGAGCATCGTCGCCTCTGACCCCTTTGGTTCAGATTCGCAGGTCTTGCCCGAAGTGACACCGGTGGAAGGACGTAGTGAGACGACGACGACGACGACCGAATCAGTCGTTAAGAACAGACTCAGAGACCTTGGGGTGCCTGACGTCGGGTGGTCCGAGGGGACAGGTGCCCTACAGGGCTCATTTTTGTGACCTCACCTACCGGTGCAGGAAGAGACCCCTAGAAGGGGTCGGTCCCTGACTTGGACCCAGAGGAAGTGACATCCGTCTAAGAAATGGTTGACTCGGTGGTCCCGAGTTGTCTCTGGTACTAGGGGGCATTTCGGACTTTATAAATGATAGACCGGGTAATTCTTCAGACGTCTGGGGACCCGGATAAATAGTCCCAAATAAAACCATATTTATCAGACAAATTGGTCCTTCATTAAAATTCTGTAAACTAAATTTTCTTTGTCTGTGATCTACTTGTTAATTTAATATCACACATGTTTGTACATGTGTGTGTGTGTGTGTGTATGTGTGTGTGTGTAACCTTATAATAAGTCGAAAACTTTTCTTCCTTTAAGACTGCGTACCATGTCGTACTTGAAACTCCTGTGATGCGATTTACTTTTTCGGTCAGTGTTTTCCCGTATATGGCCCCTGAAGGGACCACAGGTCGCCAATTCTCAGACACGGAGGTGGCACCCCCGTGCTTAAGGCGAGGATCAGTCCCCGGATTCTGGGGTGTACGACGCTTAGTGCCGGTCTTTTATCTCGTATTTATTTGTTTGTTTTCCCTTGGCTTCCTAATAAGGTGAATGCACTCCGTGAGGCAGGGCAAGTGGCACTGCTTGCATCGCATCACTGACAGTCCTGGACCCCCTCGCCCCTCCACCGCGAATTACCTCTGTCTCAGAGTCAAACCCTTCTACTCTTTCAAGGCCTCCACTCACTGCCGGTTCCAACGGGCTGTTACACTTGCGTAAAGTACGGTGACTTGAATTTTTACCAATTCTGCCAGCTAAAATACAATACGCATAAAATAATGTTAACAATTTTTTTCTCTTTGTCTATCCACTACTTCATCTTCCATTAAAAGGTCCTTCGAAAAAGAAACCTATTTACCTTAAAGACCCGAAGGAGGTAGGGGATCCCAAGTCCTGTGTGTCCTCCCACCCTCGACAGGCCCTCGACACCCAGGTCCGGCGCACGGACGGCGAGGTTCGGAGACTCGTTACGAGAGAGACCAGGTCCGCCCACGGGAGTCGAGTGCCCCGGCGCTTTCGTTGACTCGGGTCCGCCCGAAGAGTCCCCTCCCACCGCGGGTGTGTGTGGCCCTCCGCCGGACGCCCCGTACCACCCACCCCCCAGGGGACCCCCACTCCAGCCGTCCCTCCTCTCTGGTACGTCCAGGGTACAGGTGGGGTTGGTGTCCGAGGTTCTGGAGGGCCCTCGTCCTCTCCTCTATTGTCTCCACCTGCACCTTTCCGAAAGTCCTCAACTTTCGAGCGCTACTACCGACTGACACAGGAGCCGGGGCTCCCCAGCGCAGACAAACCTGTCCACGACGTCCCCCGTCGGACCTCGTCTCGAACCTCCCGGAGGCTAGCGGGACGAGGCTCTGGAGGCCAAACCACCTCGACTACTTCGCGAACCGCCTAGACTCGGACAAAAGGTCCCGCATCTACCGTTTTCCCAGTCGAGACCCCACTGGGGCTACTTAGGTCCTTCCCAACACTTTTAGGTGTGAACGAGGAACTTTTACTTGGATTTCAGTGCCGGGGGGTCGCAGTCGGTTCAGGAGGGACGGGTCGGTCGGGTGCCTGCCTCCACTATGGGGGGCTCAGACTAGGTAAGTCGGGTTCCCCCGAGACGGGTCCTACCACCACTCACTCCCGTAGTCTGTGGACGAGCCCTGCGGCCCCTGTGAGCGTAGACTCGTTTGGACGGGTAGGTCCCGGGGGGCCGGACCACCTGACAACTTACTTCGACGCCTTAGGGTGGTAGCCCGGTTGCAGATTCAGTGTGTCTCGACCCACCACTTCGGGCCCCGTCGCGACTGACAACACTGTCCCACTACCTGTCCGTCTCAGTACCCCACGGGTGGTGACGAAACAGTTCTGCCTCGGAAGACACACGTTTCCCCTCTCCCTTGTCGTCTCGAGTCTGGCACCGGGGCTTCGTCCTGGAAGACTTCGTGTTCTGTGGAGGAGGACCGGTGGGTGTCCTGACGTGGACGGCGTCTGGGTCGCCCCGAGGGACTGACCCCCACCGGTCTGGGGTCGTGCGACTCGGTCTTAGGGTGGCGAGTAGTGGGAAACCCCCGTCGGGACCTCTCTCGTGGTCGTCGACCTAAGAATGTCGTGAGCCACCTACTCCAACGACGAGTCAACGATTCAACGTAGGTTGAGACGCTGGGGTCCCTGACGTCGTGCGGTCCGAGGAGATAGGAAGTGGTAGAGGGTCTCGAACGAGTTTGAGTGCAGGTAACTCAACCACTACGGTAGGTTGGTAGCGTAGGAAACAGTGGGGGAGAGGAGGTCGGGAGTTAGAAAGGGTCGCAGTCCCAAAAAGGTCACTCAGACACCCGTCTTAGATCTGTCTCCCCACACCGACACTAACCGGAGTCCCCCGTCCCGACCCCGCCCCGACCCCCGTTCCCTACGACTGCCTCCTTCCTCCGGACGGTGACACCCACGTCGACACTAACCGGCGCCCCCCGTCCCACACACCCCCGCTCCCTACGACTGGCTCCTTCCTCCGGACGGTACTACGAGGACATATCGCAACCGGCTGTGAAGGCAGAAGTCTTTTGCACACAACTGGGAGTTCTCCAATTTTGGATCTTTACTTTTGTTATTGTGAAGTCACCTCCAAAAATTTTAATTTATATCCCGCTCTCGTTTTCCATTTTGGTCCATCCACCGAGACCCGGTTCAGAGTCGACTGAGCTCGGTCCGCAGTGCAGGCCCTTCCCTGGCAGAGGGAGAGGGTGAAAGACGTACGCCACTGTAGCAGGTTACTGTGAAACAACTTTTATAATTTCGGATCTCCAGTGCGGTTCGGGTCGAACTTTCGTCCTTCTGTAAGAAAGCGGCCCCGTGTTCACGTATAAACCCTAACATTTACGTCTAAGAAACCTCTGTCTGCACGGAAGGACCGGCACTCATGTCTGTCTCGCAAATTTTCGGCCAGAGTGAAATTAAAAACTGTTCACAATCCTTCTGTATGGGGAGCTTCGAACTCTCTCTGCCTCCTACTTTTGGTCGGACGCGCCCAGTCTTCCCCCTCCCACCACCCCTCTCCTCCTCGACCGAAGCCCTTCCCTGGCACACTGAGTCAAAGGTACAGGCGGTTCCCGAGAGAGCCCACAATTCCCCCTCCACCGCCCCTGTAGAGCTCCCGTTCAGGTCCCTGTAGTTCCGTCGGTCACGCCGCCCCGGTCGTCGGCCGGTAGACCGTTCATTAGACTTAAAAAGGTTCCCTCCGCTCCTCCGCCGTCTTTGCGCCCAGGGAGAGACGAGTCGCGAGGGCTACACAAGGACGAGTCAAGACAGACGGAGAGACGCTGGAGTACCTGACGTCGGGCGGTCCGCGGAGACAGGTACCCTAAAGGGTCCGTTCTTGTGACCTCGCCCGGCGGTAAAGGAAGGGGTCCCTAGAAGGGCTGGGTCCCTAGCTTGGGGCTCAGAGAGTGCAGAGGACGTGGCCGCCCGCCCAGAACCGGCCGACTCGGTAGACCTGGACGTCATGTGTATATTTTACACCGGACGACGCCGACCGAAGAGAGTTCGTCGTACCGCGAAAGTTTCAAGTGGGTGCGACGGGGTACATAGTCCTAAAGTAAGGAAAAGTACCGACTCTTTATAAGGGAACATCCTTGTCAAACAACAGTAGTCAGATACCTGTGCACCCGAGAAAGATGGAGAAATTGGCACCACTCATTAGGACAAGACTCGTCAGTGCATGTTCAAAAACACATCTGTGAACAAAAGTCAAGAGGACCCTACCTGGAGTTTCACCTCACCGACTCAGTATCCGATTGAGATTTAAATCTCCTTAATGAAAAACTCCTTAATGGCTTGACAAAAGGCTTTACCGACGTGTTAAAGTCTAAGGGGCGCCGTTACATCCCCTAAAGGTCAGACAGGTGTAGAAACGGTCGCAGACGGCGACAGTAAAACTAGCGTCGGCAGGATCACCCACACTCGAGACGGAGTGACACCAAAAACTGAACGGAAAGAGATTTCCAATTACTACGTTCGAATGAAGTACGGATAACGAATAAACGTGTAGAAGAGACCTATTTACAAATAAGCTTAGGAAACAGGTAAAATGTGATCAATAAATAAAAACCGACACGACCCAGAAACGACGAAGGATACCCGAGGAGAGATCCACGTGTTCGAAACGTAACGTCACCGAAGAGCAACGTTTCGCGGCCGAGATCCCACTTGCCCGAATCGACGGGGCACCGTTCGTCTCAGAACAACTGGTCCCTAGTTTGGGTGCAGGGGACTTGACTGCCTGTCTAAGAGTTGGTGACCCAGTGGTCTCTCCAGGGAAACAGGCAAAAATTCTAATCCGACGGAAGATACTCCGAAAGTACTCTGTGACCTAGTGAAAGAACTAGTACAGGAAACGTCGCTAAGTAAAACTACTTCAAGGTAATAGGGAAAAGTCCTCCAACGAAAGGGAAACCGCAATATCGATTTTTCGGTAACGGGCTCGGTTCCGGGACTTCTGAATGTGGGTCCGAAAGAAGATTTTCGAAATCGAGAACTGTAAATCCAGGAGCCGGAACGACTCCGTCAAACGCGGAAACCATATTCCGTCCCTGGGTTGAAGTAGTAAGAAGTACACCCACATTTCATAAGTAAGAGGTGACTTAGCAGATCTGCATAAACAGATTTTAGTTAACTAGCATTCGTATACCTAAATAAGGATCCGAGAGTGAAGAAGAGTTTTTGAAAAATAAAATGTAACCCTATATCGGTTAATTGTTACAACACTATCAAAGGCCACCTGTCGCTTCCTGAGTCGGTATGTGTGTGCACAGGTAAGAGGGGGTTTGAGGGGAGGACAGGTCCGACGGCGTGTGACTCGGCTCAGGGGACGCGACATGTCCTTCAGGACCAGCCAAAAGGTGTAGTTCATACCGCGACACTAGGACAAGACTGAGTCAAAATAAGGTACCTGGGGACCAGATGGGAAATGCTCCTGGTGTGACAGGACTACGGACATCGAGACATATGCAGAAGCTAAAGGTGTCGATTGACAAAACTTCAACTTTTTCATACTCAGAAGGTTGAACCCAGAAGGAAAAGTTCTGTCAAAACCGATAGCTTGGTGCTTGGAGTACCGGGGGAAGTGGCACTTCCCATTCCTTCAGTTCTGGGTGGAGGAGTCGGGGTTGGAGTTTGGTTTAGGATCCGTCAACGGAACTGTTTCGGGTCCGGTCGGCCTGTGTGCCAGGGGAAAGGTCTGGCTGTTCGCACCGCGTAGGCGCAATCTCACGGTACCCAGGACGTCGGAGCCGTGAGAACGCTAGTACTTAGGAAGGTCCGAAACGCAAATAGACACAGACCTTTTTTTTTTTTTTTTTTCCTTTGATGCTACGGTTTTAGGTCCGCACGAACACAGGAAAGGTAGAGCGTAGACATCACACTCTCGCCGGGCCTTCCAGGTGGAGGCGCGGGAGGGGGAGCGAAAGGGCGACGCAGGGGGGGCGGGGGGTCGACCCGACTCAGTCAAAGAGGGCCCCGGCGGGGACGCCAGAGGCCGGGTTCGACGGGCGGTGGGGGACCCGTCGAGGAACCGTCTCTAAACTTTGCAAAGATAACTTTACTGTAAACTTGTCTGCGCCTCCCCAAGTCGACATGAAGTTAGTTTAAGGCAGCCTAGGTCAACCCTCGGCCCAGGGACACCTGTGACGAGCGCCTCAGGGGAGACAAAAGACTAAACTTAACGAAACAAGAGGCAGGTCCTTCTCCCCTTCCCCCTCCTACCCAAACCGGGTTTTACTTTGTAAAGGGAAAATTCAGTTTTTGAACTTGTACCGAACTTCCTCTCTCAAATTCGAGCTATTAGGGGCCAGGACTCGCTTCGGCATTGTTCGGACGTTAAAGGAAAAACCTCCTCCCTCAACCCCTTTGTCGAGGACCCGTCTCGGCGGGCCGCGGGGGCACTCAGCCGGGCCTCGACCGCAAAGGGACGAGGCCCCCGGTCGCGAGTCTTGGGAAAGGAGAGGCACATACGTCTGTACGAGACTTAAAGTCAACAACCCCCTCTGCGGGTTCGTCGAAAAAACCCCTGGGGTCGAGAAAAGGAGGTGAAAAGCAAAGACCCACCCACGGGGGCTGTGGTGGTAGTGGTGCCGTCGACGAGGCACAGGAAAGACCCGGGACGACGGGCTTGGTTGTGCCCGTTCACTACTGCAGTACCCCCACCTCACCCACAGCCCGAGACCCATGGCTTTCAAACTCACAAGAGTAGGGTCTGTACTATTTTAGCCTGGAATATTGGGAGATTCAATAGTAGGTAAGACTTTTGACAGACTTAGTAGTGCCTTGTCGGAGTTTCCCTGCACTCGGTCATAGATTGATCTAAAAAGAGAGAGAAAAAAAAATTACGTTTTCTCCCGGGGTCGGAGGTCCGCGTCTTCTCACAACGATTAGACTAGTACTGGATCACGAAGTTCCGTAGAGGGAGCACTCCCGAACACTATCAACAAAAAATAAATTAAAGATAAAAAAATAACCACATACCAACTAGACGTCACAGGACGACCAACGTCCGTATGTCGTTCCGCCAAGTCCGTATGTATGCGCACGTAATAGGGAAGAGTCTGAGGAGGGGTGTTTCTACTAATGCCTCATAACTCACCTCAGTCAATACGTACCTGGACACGAACGAGGAAAAGTCGCCTCTTCCGCTACCGCGGGTGGGGTCAGGAGAACGGACCTCTTAGGGTACCTGCCTCCTCGGACCGCCCGACGTCAGGTACCCCAGAGCTTCTCAGCCTGTGCTGACTCGCTTAAGTGAAAGTGAAAAGTGAAAGTACGTAACCTCTTCCTTTACCGTTGGGTGAGGTCATAAGAACGGACCTCTTAGGGTCCCTGCCCCCTCGGACCACTCGACGGCAGACAGATACCCCAGCGTGTCTCAGCCTGTGCTGACTTCGCTGAGTCGTCGTCGTCGTAAGGAAAAGTCTAAGAAAAGGGTGTATCTAATAATGTCTTATAACTCATCTCAAGAGACACGACAAGTCACCCAGGAACAACTAGTAGACAAAATATATTTCATCACTCAATTCAGCGAGTCAGCACAGACTGAGAAACGCTGGGGTACGTGACATCGGGTGGTCCGAGGAGACAGGTACCCTAAAAGGTCCGTTCCTATGACCTCCCCCAACGGTAAAGGAAGAGGTTATGTATCATCACACATAGTCGATTGGGGTTTAAGGATTAAATGGGGAAAGGGTAGGTGGAAAGGGGAAACCATTGACATTCAAACAAAGATTTCAGACACTCAGACCCTGAAGGACCACCAGGTGACCAATTTTGAAGTGGAAGGCTGCGTGTCCTACGTCCAAACTAGGGACCAGTCCCTCGATGCTAGGGTGTACAGAGTGTCGGTTTCTTGGCCCTGTATTTTGTCCTCGTCATAACATTGTTTAAGTCATTTCTAATAATTTTTATCAGGTGTAGTTCATTTCTTTAAAAATTCAGAGACTTAGACAAAGCATTTATTCAAGTAAACGTAGTAAAAAAAATCTACGGTGTATAATATACCATAAACAGAAAGAGACTGAATGAAGAAACACAGTCAATAAATTTGAGACAACTATAAACAAATTAATTACCCATTTATATCTCTACCTACCTACTTATCTTCTTACCCACCTTCCTCTACGATAGTCTGAATTTCTCAAGAATTCAAGAATGAAAAACCGACACGGTGCTCCGCACACCCTAGAATCACGGGGGTGGTCCGTAACTTGGTCATGGGGGACGTAGTCTCCACGACTCAAAATTGGCGACCTGGTGATCCCTTCGAAGTTCCGATTGTCCACCAAAGAGAGAACGGAGTCCAAGTCGTAGTGTTATTATTACCAGTCTTCGTCCAAGTCTTTGTGTCGTCTTGGTCCGATGGGTTCCAGGTAAACCGACATCCAAGCGAAGAAAGTCCGAGGTTGAACGAAGACAAAGCAGGTAAGGCTCCTCCTACTGTTCTGTCAAAGGAAGGCACTAAACTACAGGAACCTTGACACTCAGAAAAAAGGTTCTCGTAGAAAGTCTAAAGACTGGGTCAAAGAAGTACGATCATAAATGCATCCTTCGAGTAATGTAAGTGACTTGTGAAACCCAATATTCACGGTCCTTGCGTTGGGTTGGGTCGAACTCCGGTCTTCCCTCGAATGACCACGTACATTTGTTTTCAAGGTTTTTACCCAAACGGAGACGGATCTGGTCACCTTTTAAGACTTTCTCTACCCTTATGGTCTGGTGGACTAGACGGAGATCTCTTTGGATATACGTCCAGTCCTTCGTTGTCAATCTTGACCTGTACCTTGTTGTCTGACCAAGGTTTATCCTTTTCCTCATGCAGACATATAACAGTGGGACGAATAAATTGAATATACGTCTCATGTAGTACTCTTTACGACCCGGCCTTCTTCGTGTTCGACCTTAGTTCTAACGGTCATCTTTATAGTTATTGGAGTCCATACGTCTACTGTGGTGGGAATACCGTCTTTCACTTCTCCTTGATTTTTCGGAGAAAAACTTTCACTTTCTTCTCTCACTTTTTCAACCGAATTTCGAGTTGTAAGTCTTTTGCTTCTAGTACCGTAGACCAGGGTAGTGAAGTACCCTTTATCTACCCCTTTGTCACCTTTGTCACCGACTGAAATCAAAAGACCCGAGGTTTTAGTGACGTCTACCACTGACGTCGGTACTTTAATTTTCTACGAATGAGGAACCTTCCTTTCAATACTGGTTGGATCTATCGTATAAGTTTTCGTCTCGGTAATGAAACGGTTGTTTCCAGGCAGATCAGTTCCGATACCAAAAAGGTCGCCAGTACACACCTACACTTTCAACCTGACACTTCTTCCGACTCACGGCTTCTCAACTACTAAAACTTGACACCACAACCTTTTCTGAGAACTCTCAGGGAACCTGACGTTCCTCTAGGTTGATCAGGTAAGACTTCCTTTAGTCAGGACCCACAAGAAACCTTCCTGACTACGATTTCGACTTTGAGGTCATGAAACCGGTGGAGTACGCTTCTCAACTGAGTAACCTTTTCTGGGACTACAACCCTCCCTAACTTCGGTCCTCCTCTTCCCCTGTTGTCTCCTACTCTACCGACCTACCGTAGTGACTGAGCTACCTGCACTCAAACCCACTTGAGGTCCTCGACCACCACCTGTCCCTCCGGACCACACGACGTCAGGCACCACAGTGTCTCTCAGTCTGTACTGAATTGTTGATTTATTGTTGTTGTCACAACTTTGGTCCAGGTATTGTTGTACTAGTCTTTGGAAAGAGAGGGAACTAGAGAGTCCGCGAGTGTCACCTTGGAGTCTTGCTACGACGTGTGGTTCCTCCACTTTCCACCGAACTAGAAATCGCGGGTTCTGGTGTCACTTCTCACCCTGAGCGGGGCATCAGGGTGATTCAAGAGTCAAAGAGACCAAATCACCTTCTCGACACGAGTAGTCCTCACGGGGTTGTCACCGGTAGACTAGTCTCAGAGAGTAACCTTTTACTCCGAACATCTCTTCCTCTCTCTCTCTTCACACCAGTTGTCCCGCCCCTTTGGTGACTTTCTGTTTTCTCTCTTCGGGCCTCTGCGTCGCCTACTGAACTCCGAACTTTCGGGATTGCCCCGCAGTGGTCCCTGCGCCCTTCCTCTCGACTGTGGCGAAACAGTCGTCGTCGTCCCTGTCTGCCCGGTCCGTCATTGTCTACGGAAGACGAGGCTCCCGGCGGCATCCTGGTTCGAAGAGTCACCCTACTGGCCGCAACGATACCTCTGGTGGATCGAGAACTTGGCGGGATAACTTTTTCGGACCGACACTTTATGGTATTGAGATCAATACTACTCTCCAAGGACAAGGAACACCCGGCACCGGCACTCCGACGATTTCACAGACGGTAGAAAGATCGAAGGGACCCAGGAAATAGTGTTTGGCTCGATTGGTACCGTTAGACCTGTGCGGGGGTAAGGGGTGTTGAAGTTGCGTGGATAGTCTGGGAGGAGAGGTGGATGTACAAACCCAGAAGGAAGTTTTCTTTCACACTACATCTGTAGAGTCCGTAGGTACGTTTCTGATCCGCCCTGTACGCAAAAGTCATTCCTTTGTATTTTTGGTATGGTGTCCCAGAAAGGCCCCGACTGTGCGGAGCAAGGTTGAGTCCCCCGGACCCAAGTCGGGGACCAGTCCGTTGACCTAGGACGTACGGTGTCGATTCTCGGACGTGCGACGCCGCTTCCCACCTCCAGAACACACAGTTTTGATTTGGGTCCGCGTCAGTCTATTTATTTATAAAAAATTTCGCACGTCCATTTTCACTAGTATGGTGTCTCTGATACATAGGTCAATTAGGTTGTCTTAGTCTTAATACGGTGTTTCTTAATATCATTAATAAGAAATTTTAGCGATGGTTTCTGAACTTGTCCTGGAGTGGTGTTTTCCTATGGGTTTACCGACTATTTGTGTGTTCCTCCGCAGGTCCAGGAGTCGAACTTACTCCGTTGTTGTGTGGGGACGTATGGGTAGCTTCGTCTTTCGTGGTTCTCGACCGTTTCTCCGGCCCTTGCTCTCAGAGACTCCGTGAGCCTCGGCCCTATGTTGGACCAAGTCGGCGAACCCTTACGGCAGACCGCCTTAGATGGTTTCGCCTCGTGCGCATCAGAGGTACTGGGTCGTTAAGGTGAGGACCCCCAGACGGGGTCTCTTTGCGTAAGTGTTTTGTTGTACTTTCTTTTCCTCTTTGTCGGTTTGCGGGTAGTCGTCCTCTTGCCCACTCTGGAACACATATCTGAGTGAAAACTATCTGTCTCAGTAAGCCACCCATTTCATTGTTGGGTGAGGTCACAGGAACGGGCCTCTTGGGGCACCTCTCTTCACGGACCGCCCGATGTCAGAAACCTCGGCGGCTTTCAGTCTGCGTCGACTTCTCTGACTCGCATGTTTATGTGTGTCACCTATAACATACAGTCACTCGGACTTTTTTCTAATTAGTTGTAGTGTCCATTTAGAGTATTTGTAGGAAATACTAGGTAAATATGCTACAAGTTTTCCAAGGTAAGTGTATTTCAAATTTAGGCCTTTTGCTTCGAGTCCACAATCTTCAGTCCCCTCAATAATAGAAACAGCTCCTCTTCCTTAGACTTTCTCCCGTGGGCCGTCCGAGGACCGCCGGAACTTTGCGGACACTTTTAGGTAGTCCGACGCCGGACCAAGCGACACACTCGATGAGATAAATAGAGTTTGGAGTCACTCCTGCATGGAATCTTTTTCCAAGTTTTTAACGTGACTCACCTAGTTACAACCATCTTAAGTACACGGAAACAGAGAATTTTTGTCAAGTTAAGAAAGTTTTTGCCAAGAACGTAACAACGTGGTCATATTAAGTAGCACCGTTCGGAACGAAAGTGTGACATGTCTGTCGACACAGGGCCCGGAGTGCGACCGGGCGGGAAACATGCCTGAGCAGACAAATCACCGCTCCGGTCGGGCCGAGTCGTGGACACAAGAGAACCTTAGAGATCGGGGTTGGGTCTACGAGACCGATTGAAACGTAAAGTGTCCCCTTTTTTTTTTTTGAAACAGACCATCTGTTACCTCACTCCGCCTTTCTCAGGTCCTGAACCTCAGTCTAGACACACCGCTCGCGGAAAGACGCCGACATCCGTTCACTCAGTGGAGAGACTCGGAGGCCCAAGACTAGACTCCTGTTCCTGCACAGGCACCTCCCACACTCGTTCCTTACCCTACCGTGTATCCGCCACGTGGCTCGGAGGAGGCGCTCCGCTGGAGAGTAAGAACGACAACCTCTTCCTGGACCTTGTGCACCCAACAACAAAAAAAAAAAAAGATTAAAGTTATAATTACCTACAAGATAACGGTTCGTAGGTCTTCTTTTGTCTTTAGTGAGTCGCTATTGGTGACTCAGTGACGAAAGGACAGGTATTTGGGACCCAGGTGCCGAAGTCCACCTATTCTTTCTCTGCAACCAAAGGACATCAAGTCGACCAGTACTTGGGCTGGGGGGCGTCCGTCCTTAAGTGACGGCAGACAAGTCAGGGGAGGAAAGGGGACCTAGTCGTCGGTTTAAGAGTGGTGCCCACCTCTTCTCTTCCCCTCCTTGACCCCCAGCCCGTAGGCCAGACATCCAGAACCGTCGGAAGCTGGTCACACGACGGGGAGTCGTCCGGGACGCTCCGGGGGTCCCGGCCCGTCTCCGGCCCGCCCGGTGTCCCACCCGACTCCGGGCAGAGCCCAGGAGACATGGGGCGCCCTCAGTTTTCCGAGACTCGTTGTCGGAGTCTGCGAGAACCAGGAGTCTTGGAAACCTCCTCTGAGGTGTGTCGAGGGTCGTCCAAGCCGGGTTCACTACCCGGTTCGAGTCGTAAACTAGAGTCCTTGGGGGTCGGGGAGTCGGAGAGAGGTAGAGGGGAGGAGGAGGTAGGGCGGGGGAGGAATTGGGGTCTCCTGGAAGAAAAGACCTCACCTCGCCCCTCTCCCCCACACCTCAAATAGGTAGGACGGAGGAATAAAGGCGAGACTTCTGAAACAATAAAAGTTCGGGTTTGGGACTGTAGCGAGGAGAGGTGACGAAAGAGAAGGTGTAGGGGAGGGACTCCGTTACTCGTGGTTTCTCCCTTTGAAATTAAGCCTCTGTCACCCGACCGCCCCCCGACNCCCCCCCGTGAGTCGTTTCCTCCACGTCCACGTTTCGTCGGGAACTACAAATCCTCCGCGACACGTGTGTGCGCTCGAACGTGCGTGCGTGCGGACACCCTACGTCGAGGTACTGGAGCAAAAAGGTGAGTTGCCGTGTTTGTCCCCGGGCAGGGACGCGGCACTACCGCAAAAATAGTCGAGACGGCAACAGACCCCACGCCAGTGAAGGGACGGTCGAGGGTCACAACTCTTTGTGTACCGTGCAGAAGGAACCGAATAACCAAATGTCTCGTTGTTTGAGACTCATTCGACTTTTGGAGAGTTCAGTTTCTGCGTAAATTATGGGGAGAGGATGGTTTCTAGCACCGAAGAGTCCACCGAGTCACCGTCTCTTAGGTGGACGGCTACGTCCTCTGTGCCCAAACTATGGACCCAGCCCTTCTCGGGGACCTTTTCCTTTACCCTTTGGTGAGGCCGTACGAGCAGACCTCTTGTCACCTGTCTCTTCGGACCGTCCGGTGTCAGGTTCCCCGGTGTTTCTCGACCTGTCTTGAATCGCCGATATGCTGTCCTTTGTAGGACCGAGTCGGGCCGGGTGGAGTCTGCACGAGTCTCGGGGAGGCAATCGGACGTCAACCCGTTTTAGGAGATTGTTGTTCGGATAAAGTCTCACTTCGCAACCTATAGAGTACACTAAATAACTTGATTGCGACCTGACTTTCCTCTCCGGTCCCACTGACAGATTCAGGCCCCACCGACAGCCGCGCCGCCGAGAAATGGGAGCACTGGGGGACCGACGGGCCCGTGGTGTCCCCGTCGGACACGGGTCGTCTTCCCCTCTGGTCTAGTGCACAGTACCCGGTCCTTCTTTAAGTTTAAGGTCTGAGTTTCGTGTTAAAGGCGACTTACTCGCAGTGAAAGCGTGGTAGAACGTCACCTCTTTAGAATTCAATTTAGTAACGTTCATCCGCTGACAAACTGGGAGGTTTACAAGTACGGACATATATTACAACGGTGTGTGGGAGTGCCCGTACGGTGAGAGTCGACCCCAAGATTCTGTTCCTAGTAGTGGAGAGATTCGGAGTCGTAGAGCTATGTATTTTGTAACCGTGATGGAGCGTCTTACCAGTCTTCCTGGTTTGCTCTCTCATGTAATTTCTACACCACACACACACACACACACACATTCTGAGAAACGTTGGGGCACCTGACGTAGGGTGGTCCGACGATCCAGGTACCCCAAGAGGTCCGTTCCTATGACCTCACTCAACGGTAAAGGAGGAGGTCGTCTAGAAAGGCTGGGTCCCTAGATTGGACCCTCAGGTCCTCACCGGTCTCCCCACCCGTCCGACTTCCATTGACTCTATTTCAAGTCTTGCTCCGGTTCCACTTTTCGCCCGTAGCACTAGAGCAAGTCCATGTAACACGTCGTTCCTACGGGGGGTCTACTCGCCTGGCGGGGTACGGGCGTGTCACCCCTCTTCTTATTTTCGTGCGGGTCGTGACGGAAGCCCACCCAGCCGGTCGCTGAGAAGGAGGGGGAGAGGCACTACTGACTTCGCGGGTGAGACACGCCGGAAGGCGAGCTAGGTGTGACCATTGTCACCGTTCTGAAACTACACAAGGAGTAAGTTGTCTTACAACAAATCAAGTTTCACTTCTTGTCTCCGTTAAGAAACGAAAATTTAATAATCGAGGGATGCAGAAGACATTACTATATCAAACTGACTTCACACGTCAAATAATTGATGTATTTCTGCTGTAATAGTCTCGGCTCTTTCCGGTGACGCTCAAGACGAAACGTCGGATCGTCGTCCCCAAGACCTACGAAACTAGAGTTAGTTACGATTTACAGAAACACTCTATCTCGCGTTCGACTTTAATAGAAACCGTAGCTCCGTCGTAGTTAATAAGTTCAGGAAAAGGAATACTTAATTTCACAAGAAGCTGAAGGATGGGGTGAACACCCAACCCCCGAAAAAAAAAAAAATAACAACAAAAAGATTAGTCCTTTCCGGAAACCTTATTTGGAGGTTCGCAACCGACTAGTATGAGGTCGACTGGAAACTTTTAAGTGCAGAGGAGGAGGAGGAGGAGGGATTAACGAGAGGGGTGGGAGGCAGCCTCGGGACCAGGAGAGCCTCGACTGGGCTCCCTGACGTCTCTCTTCCCCCCCTAACAAAGGTAGACCGCAGCACGGTCTCACCAGTCGTCTCCGGTCCCGTCATCGGGGAACTGTTCTTCACAACCAAACTTTAGTCTACTTTACCTCCGCAGGGGCCCGACACTTTTCGGTGGGGCCGACTGGAGTCGTCGAGTGACACGGAGAGTTCCTTCTCCAGTCGATAGTTTGACGGAAAGACTAGTTCTGGTCGAGAAGACTCGTGCGGGTGGGAGATCCTGCCGTCAAAAAGGTAGACGTCCGACCCTGGGTGTTCACCCAGTAGTTCAGTCACATCACTAGCCCAGGTCGTCTTGGCGTCTCTTTTCCTTTTTCCGGTCTTGCGCAAACTACACAATCCCTTTCATGACAAGAGATCTGGGACAAAGTCTAGACTCACGGGGGCCAGTGGTAAATAGTAGTTGCGGCGGGAGGAAGTGGTCTCTTTCGGACTCTGCAACCTCCAGTGAATAAGCCCCCACTAAGGTCTTTCAGGGCACTCCGGCACCCCATTCACTCTATTCTTGGCTCTTTTGGTTACTCGACACACAACGACTGCTTCGACGACCCGGGGACCCCGACTAGGGAGACCCCTCCAAGACTCAACAGGGTGGGTTTTACTGCCTTCGATAAGTGTTAAATAAATAAAAATTAACTTCCTATTGATGAAATTTTATAACATAACCAAAGGCGGTGTATAGGTGCTCAGTCGGCAGCCATGTGTGGGGGGGAGGGCGAACTTGGGGGAGGGAGGGGTAGGCGGGAGATCCAACAGGGTCTCGTGGTCCGACTCGAGGGACGGGATATGTCTGCGAAGGGGGTCTACTCCCTTGAAATTTGGTCATATCCTTGGTGTCGCCCTAGCGACGTGTGGGTGACTTAAGAGTCACACCGTGAACCATGACGGCCGGCAGTCCGCATGACTACTGGGCCTCCCTTCTGTTTCGGTTCGTTTCGTGTGGTCGACTTTTCGTAGCGCGCACGTGGCTCAGTGAGTTGACACAGGACGAGACACGCTGGGGTCCCTGACGTCGGGCGGTCCGAGGAGTCAGGTACCCTACGAGGTCCGGTCTTATGACCTCACCCAACGGGAGGAGGTCCCCTAGAAGGACTGGGTCTCTAGCTTGGACACAGAGGTGCAGAGAGCGGGACGTCGACCCAAGAAATGGTCGTCACGGTGGACCTTCGGGGCCTTTCGCAGTCCGTCGGTCGCTTTCTGACTCACTCCTGCACCCTGGACGGGGCACACCACCAATCCCGGCGTCATGAGTCCACAAGCCAGTAATAAGATTTAGAAAAGATTTCAGATTTGAAGTAAGATTTACAAAGACACTTCTATCGACTCATCATCTACTTGTACATTCACTCACCACAAAAAATTTTTATATGAAAATTTAACATTGTGGTGTCATCCACTCTGTCCCCGAGTGTATAAGACGACTTCCGTATAAGGAAGGACCTTCAGTTCACTGGTTGTCCATAGTTTTCGTAAGTCTAAAAAGGAGAGTAAACCGTTCGTTATGAAGATCCTTAAAAAAAACACGCCATTCTTTGTGGACATTTTCACTCTTTAATCTTTATAGGGTTTATAGGTTGACTCACCCTAATCAAGTTATTTATACAATACAGGAATGTTAACTTGTGTTAGATTAATAAAATTTACTACAACTCTAATTATAATAACTCTTGTTTGTTATAAATAACAAGTACTGTTTAATTCACTTTTTTCGTTCATAATTCGACCCACTTTCCGTATACCCTTAAGGGATATGATGAAAGGTCGTAAAGACATTTAGATTTTGATAAAAGTGTACATTTTCAAATAGATTTATAGAATTTTTCGTCTATAAATGTCATGACAGAATAAACTTAAACTGCATGTGAGTACTTTCGCATATAGACTTCCACTAGTGCACCCACAAGAAATACCATTCTAACCCCCGAAAATAAAGGAAAAATGAATGGACATAAAAGATACAAAAGACGCTACTTGTGTATCATGAAGACATCGCGAAAATAAAAACTTTTGTAAAAATCTCTGCAAATTTTTACACCCGGTAAAATTTTAGAAAATTAACTTAAACAATGTAATAACGGAACCGAAGCTCCGTGCCCCCCACAATTGTGGGACTGGTCCTCAGTTCGGACGTTGGGACGTAACCTTCTGTTTAGGAACTCGCGACCTGGTGGTCCCTTCGGGGACGTGACGAGAATTATTCTCTCCACTCATTTTGAATAGAATTTAAGGAGGATTTACAAGAAATTTCCCTCAAGTAGTTTCTCTCTACCTCCTTTTGTCATTGCTCTACCACATTGTAAATTGAAGTCGGAAATAGGGTCCAGATTTTATTATATAGGAATTGTGCGTCTTTAATTGTGACGACTTCACCTATTTTCCGCAGTAGTAGTGTGCAGTCGAACGAAGAGTCCCTGCTACCGGCCCGTCACCCGGGACCTCACCGTGACTCCGGGGAGCCCGGGGACGTGGACAAAGACGTCGGGGAGAAGACAAGTCGCACCGAAACGGGGACTGGTCGTCGTGGACACTACGGGAACTGCCCGAGGGGAGTCCAGGACCTCGACGAAGCGGGCTTACACGTCCTTCCCTCTCCGTCCGCCCGTCTGACATCACTTCCCCGACTTTCACACGGATCCGCGCTGTACGTGCGGTCTAAGTGCGGTCTGAGGGGACGCCCGTCTCCGGCACAGGGCTCTCGTGTGAGACCGCCCGGAAGAAGGAAGAGGGGCGGGCCGGAGGGGTAGGGACTGGTCCGGGAGGGCCTCGCGAGGGCAGTCCATAGCGGACGTGTGCGTAGAAGTAGAGTCCCAGACGAAGATCCTCTGTGTCGCCACAACAACGACAACTGCGAGGTCGAGTAGAGGAGGGAAAAAGAGAGACAAGTGTGTCGTGTGCGACACGCCGACTCTGTGTGCCGTAGAAGTGTCTTCTGCACCGAGACTAAAGGGGTCTTCGGTCGCGACTCTGTCGGAACTAACCAGTGCGCTAAGTGCCGTAGATACCCTAATTTTGTTACTTAGACTCGTTTGAGACGCTCTATCACTTCCTGTCCCTTCGGACCGCACGACGTCAGGTACCCCAGTGTCTCAGTCCGTACGACTCGCTGTCGTTATTGGGCAGTGTGTCACACTCAGTCCACCCACTTCTCTTTCCTCTTTCTTTTACGACAAATACTGACATGTCTTCATTCTTATGGTCCCTTAAAGTTGATACAGAACCCCTTTTCTTCTTTCCCAACTTTCAGTGGTCTTTACACTGAATCTCCGGTCTATGCATCTCAGTCGGAGGTCCTGGTTTCCTGTGTAAAGACAAAACAAATTAAAATAAGAATCGACCTCTTATTAGCGAAAGGTTATGGCTCTACCAAAAACGTGTGTAGCGGTACTTAGTCGGATCCGTGTGTGTACAGGGGGCGAGGATTCGGAGGGGGGTGGAGGGAGGGGTGGGGTGAGAGCTCCAGCCGTGCCTCGAGGCCGACACCCGAGGACACAGTCTGTCGTTTAGGGGGTCGAAAGATGAAAGGTACACATTTACACACACAAAGTCCGATGACAAAGTCTAGTGGGGTGGCAGAAAGAGGGGGTGGCAGAAAGAGGGGGTGGCAGCCTGTGTGTCTGTGTCTTCATTCACCACCCCGACTCCGTAAACGGGCTCTTCTGTAGTCGAGTGCCGGCGGGGGCATGACGGTCGGACGTGGGCACCAGAGGTCGGTCGGGGGGTGCGAGGAGGAGTGAGTGAGGGGGGTGTGGTCCGAGACGAGGACTTGGAGGGAGGACAGAGGGAGACGGGACGGACGGTTGGACGAGAGCTTGTGGTCTAGAAACCGTGGGGGACAGTACAGACTCCTACGGGTGCTCCCGACGGACCCGGAAGGTCGAGGAGGCGATTACGGGGAGTCCTGAGAAGCCTGAGTCGCATCACGCATTAGAGGGGGTGGGCGGAGGAGGAGAACCAGGGGACCGGGTAGCCTCCCGTCGACGTGGGAGACTACGTGGCCCGAGGGGCAGAGTCGACGGAAGTGGGGGTTGGAGAAGACCGGTGAAAGCCGTAGGGGTCCGGGCAGACCGGGACCGACGGGACGGGGAGCTCGGGGGCGACAGTCGGGGGACGCCAGGGCAATGAAGAGCTCGGGACACCTCCGGAGTGTTCGAGCGACGCCGGGGCAGTAGGGTTTGAGACGGGTCTGTCTAGGAGGGCTTCACCCCGAGACTAGTCTGCGTGAGTCCGAGTCACTGGGGGCAGCGGGTAGCTCAATTCGGACAGGAGGGCTCACGTCGAGACCCCAGTCGGACACGGCGTCGTAGTGAAGGAGGACCGGGAAATCACTTGGAATTCGTCGATTCACTGAAGTCAGCACAGGCTGAGACACGCTGGGGGATCTGCCGTCGGGTGGTCCGAGGTGGTAGGGACCCTAAGAGGTCCGTTCTTGTGACCTCACCCAACGGTAAAGGAAGAGGTTACGTACTTTCACTTTTCACTCTCACTTCAGTGAGTCAGCACAGGCTGAGACACGCTGGGGTATCTGCCGTCGGGTGGTCCGAGGTGGTAGGGACCCTAAAAGGTCCGTTCTCGTGACCTCACCCCACGGTAACGGAAGAGGAATCACTTGGAACTAGGGGGAGATAGGACGTCGGTGGGCAAACAGGGACACCAGGAAGGTTGCCCTTACGAGAGGAGGGCAAGGAGGGTAGTTGACTCCGAGTTGGATCTGAGTGGACACTTTGGGACTGCCGTGGGCACCTCACTAAGGGGGAAGAGACTTCAGAGATCCGTTAACTAGTGTACGACGAAACGTAGTAAATTTTTTTAGAAATAACCTCATCTCAACGAAATGTTTCAGTACAAGCAAAGACGGCATGTCGTTTCATGTAGCCGGTATGTGTATAGGAGAGAAAAGAACCTAAAGGAAGGGTGACACCACTGGTGTCACGACTCCTCTCAGGGGATACGATATGTCGTCCGAGAGTCATCGATAGACTAGATATGTGTCGTCGCATGTGGTAAAATTGCGTCCAAAATCACGGGACCCGGAAGGGACCACCCAATCTGACACTTCTTAGACGGTCGTTACGTCCTCTGGGTCCAAGCTAGGGACCCAGCCCTTCTAGGGACCTCTTCCCTTACCGTTGGGTGAGGTCATAGAACGGACCCGTTAGGGCACCTGTCTCCTCGGACCTCCCGATGCCAGGCACCCCAGCGTCTCAGCCTGTGCTGACTCGTCGATTGTGAAAGTGGTAGATCACGGGACTGACGGGTCGTTCAGGAATTCCTAAATTCGGTGCACTGAGTAAGACCGTAGAAGGACGCGGTTGGTGTGTCGTTCAGGAGTCCTGCCGACAAGTCGCTTGGGAATTTAATGAGTCCAGCAATCCTGATCGACTCGGTCCGGTGTAGACCTCTATTTGGTGTGAGAAGGAACCGAGACGGCGATTTGTGTGTGTTTGGAAGAGTAACCTCGAAGGGAGAGTTCGGCTCGCCACGTCTACGCAGGGAGCAATGTCTGGTAAGTTGACGAGAGAGACGTCTGAGTTTAGAGAAAGGGCGTCCCAAAGTTCAGTTGAGGGGGGCTGGTCTTAGCGTCAGAGACCCGAACCGGCTGAAGACTCTCGGAAGAAGAAACAGAAGGGCAAGGGTCGACAGGTGACGACCCTGTTAGGGGTCCGCGTCCTCGTTTCGGTTTCGAACTGGGGTCCCGTCACAGGGGAACCTCGGTCGAGTTCGCTTTCGTTGGGACGGAGGGGCTCTACTTTCGAGGGACGTCGGCCCAGTGGGCGCCGGATCGCGGTGCGACGGTACCGTTGTGCCTAAAATTCGGCAGCAACAGCCGTCTCGGGCCAAGAAGCTAAAACCGTCGGGACCTCGTCGGAGAGGACCCACCCAGAAGGGGGGTGCTCCCCGGACCACGTGGACTCCCCGGGTCTAGTAAGAGACGTCAGTCCTGCCGGGCTCGACCGTCGACTGTGCGACTCTGGACTACCCCTGAGGGTAGTCCCCTGCGGGGGAAGTACGAACCTGGTGTGCGTACAGAAGTCTGTCTGAAGTGACGGTCCCTCCCGCACCCCCGTAGTCGTCGGAGTCCCGACTTGGGCGTCTCTTCCTCCCTTCGTCGAGGAGTGAAGAGACAAGAGGTCCTTGGACCTGGAAGACAGAAGGCACAGGTGCGTTTCTCCGGTGCTCGGGGTCGTGACGGATGACGGGGCACGGAGTCGGGGGCAGGTCCCCGGAGACGCACCGGGTCGGAGGTCGGAGTGGACGAGCTGCCCCCTTGACTGCTCGGTGACTCCGACTCGTCCCTTTCTGCGCGGACACACGCGAGTCGGCACAGGCTGACGACACTGGGGTACCCGACACCGGGTGGTCCGAGGAGACAGGTGCCGCAAGAGGTCCGCTCTTAGGACCTCACACGACGGCAAAGGAAGAGGTCGCCTGGAAGGGTTGGGTCCTAGCCTGGGCGCAGAGAGTGGAGAGGACGCAACCGTCCGCCCAAGAACTAGTGGTCTCGGTGGACCCCTTGGACGTCCCTGCCTACTTCACTCAATTAGTCAAACGTCAGGTCTTCAGCCCCCACCTGTGCGTCTCTACGGGAAGGTTCACTCCCTAAGAGAACCGGTACTAGGTGTCCGACTCCTCCCTCGAAAGAAGGACGTCCTCAAAAAGACGTCTCAGAGCTGTGAGTGGTTTCGGTGATCTTTACCGGGCCGGGGGGCCAGCGGGGGTCCTGCGTCGTCGGTCCTCTGGGGGTGTTCGACGGTAGACGGACGTCGAGTCGCCGAGGCCCCCGAGACCCCGACTCGTGTCCCCCTCTGACCAGGGAAGGCGAGGGGCGCGGAGGGGGGAGAGACCGAAAGGTCGGTCCTCTCCTGGAAGGAAAACCGGGCGAAGGAAGAGTCAGGGGTCCTCCTTTTAGACGGAGAGGCCCCTAGGCACTCGGACCCTGAGGGGGAAGACCACTTCGGAGTCCTCCCCTGGTAGGGGTCTCACGTCCCGTCCCGGAGACTCGGACTCTGGGCACAGGGGAGCGGGCATAGGGCGAGCCGGACAGTCGCGGGCTCCCGGGGCCGCGGGACCCGACCGTGTTTGGGTCTGGCCAGGGAACTAAAAGAGAGAAGGGACCTCAGGTGAGTGGAACCCGGAAGGGACGGAGACTTGTCGTACACCACCTCTGTCTTTAGGGAAGCGCACACCTGGCGGCGGAAGGAAGGAGGACCCCAGAGACACTGACGTGAAGGGGGCTTACATCCCGAACGGGTCCGTCGTGATCACCATTTCTTGGGTGGACGGTTGTGTCCTCTGTCTTCTCCTCGGGCCTCCGCTGCCAGGGACCCCACCGTTTCTCAGCCCGTGTCGACTTCGCTGAACCGTGCGTGTGCACGAGTCGAGTCCGTTGGTGCCTCAGGTAGGAGGTGGGGACCTACCACCCGCCCCAAAGAGACGTCCTGGGGCCCGCGGGTCCCCGTGCTCACACGTTCGGGCCACGACTCTAAGAGGAACAGAGGTCTGTGTGACCGACGGCCCTCCTGCACGTAAACGGGAAGTAGACGAAAGTCTGGTCGAAACGTTACTTTGTGTAGGTCGACACTGGGGTGCCTGACATCGGACTCAACGAGACAGGCACCCTCAGAGGTCCGTCCTTGTGTCCTCACCCCACGGCACAGGAGAGGTCCCCTAGAAAGGCTGGGTCCCTGGTTTGTGTCCAGAGAACGTGCCGTCCGTCTGAGATGGAAGACTCGGTGGCCCCTTCTGGAAAAGTTACCTAACCGGAAGAGTGGAAGGTTCTTTGCTCCGACTGACGAGTGAAAGACCCTCTTTCAAAGGGAAGGGGAAGGACTCCCTGAGGACACTCGGGTTCTCTCCACTGAGACATCTTAGACTTTACTCTACGATAAAGTCTCGACTTCAGTACCGACTGACGAGTGAGAGACCCTCCTTCAAAGGGAAGGGGAAGGACTCCCTGAGGACACTCGGGTTCTCTCCCCTGAGACATCTTAGACTTTACTCTACGATAAAGTCTCGACTTCGGAGACTCAAAGGGACGTCCCGTCACCTAGGTCCAAACCCCTTGTGTGGATGGTGGGGGTGAGCAGAGGACTACATACATCTCGCCACCGAGTCGGGGTCACAAACACCCGATTTATTTCTTTCACAGACTCCAATTTTCACTCTCCAAGAACTTAAGACTCCTAATTTCCACTTCTTGTATTATTCACCAAACCGTTTGGTGAATGGAAAGAAGGATGCTCCTGAAAGGTCCGTTGAAAAAAAGTTCCAAAAAAAAAAAAAATACACTTGGTAAAAAATCTCAGAAATAACTCGAACAATGTCATAACAAAGACAAAATGCAAACAAAAAACTCGACGTTCCGGACACCCTAGGATCGAGGGGTTGGTCCCTAGCTTGGACTTGGGGGACGAAACCCTCCCTTTCGGAATTGGAGACCAGGTGGTCCCTACAGAGGTCCATTGAAAATTCTTTACAAAATAAGTGGTGTATTGGGAATTAAAGTTGGGTGACGGGTCAAGTTCGTACTAGGGTCACCTGGGAAGTCCCGTTGTGAAGTCCTGAAACCCGTCTTTGGTCGTCACGGGTCGTGTGCCGTCACTGGACACTGGAGACAAGGTTCAAGGAGGTGACGCCGACTCTGAAATCTCGGTAGTAGGAGACAGCTCCCACCCCGCCGGGGCACGTACATCAAGTGAGCCGTCGTGGAGGGGACCACCGAGTCGACCATTTCTTAGGCGGACGTTACGTCCTCTGGGGCCAAGCTAGGGACCCAGTCCTTCTAGGCGACCTCTTCCCTTGTCGATGGGTGAGGTCATAAGACCGGACTTCTTAAGGTTCCTGATGTCAGGTACCCCAACGTTTCTCAGCCTGTGTTGACTCACCGAAAGTGAAAGTGAAACCAGAGACGGATGACCTCAAGTCCTTTGGGGGTGGGGGTGCGGCTGTGTCCGGGTGAGGTCGGTACCGTTGACTTTTACAGAGACCTGTGACGAGTTGCAAGGGACACTGTTTCAACCCGGGACGAACTCTTGGTCACGAGTTCTCCTTAAGGTGGTTCACTCTGCTGGGTGACGAACGGGTCCCGGGACGTCTCTGAGTGGCACCCCGTTAGACAGGTCGCACGACTCAAGTATTGACCTCTTTTCGACCCTCCCTTCCCGCTGGCCCTGCGTTTGGAGAGCCTCGCCGGGGTCGTACAGGTGCAGTGCCGGTCCGGCGGGCGTCTCCGAGGGTCGGTTGCGGGAATGTCGCCCCAGGTTTACGTGTCGGTGGGAGCTTTCTGTGTCCGAGTTCTTGTGGGGTCGTTGGAGCGGTGCTGCAAGGACCTTGACGAGGCGGTAGGCCCCGGGGGGTGGGGCGGAAGGGTCTCCAGCCGGGACGCGACACCGGACTCTCGGGGTGGGGGAAGAGGTCGTCAAGGAGACCGTCAAGGGACCGGGTGGAGTAGGGTGGAACGGGAGACGAAGACCCACCTAGACACGTTCGGACCGTGAGGTCCTCGTACGGAAAGGGTCGGGGGAGAAGGACACACCACCGGGTCGGGGTTCGAGGGGGACGCCTCGAGTCAACTATTCTCGTAGTGCGTGTTTGGCTGATATGCACGTCCCTCGAGAACCTCCGCTAAGTCAAGGGAACCACGTCTTTTGGTTCTGGACTCAAATACCGTATTCACTCTAGGCATTTCCCGAAGGGTCCACCGGGACCACCATTTCTTGGGTAGACGGTCACGTCTTCTGCGTCCTCTAGGTCCCAAACTGCGGGCCTAGTCCTTCTCGGGGACCTCGTCTCGTACCGTTGGGTGAGGTTATCAGAACGGACCTCTTAGGGGACCTGTCTCCTCGGACCCCCCGATGTCAGGTACCCCAGCGTTTTCTCAACCTGTGCTGACCTCCCTGAATCGTCCGTTCTTGAGTATCTACCGAATAGTTTGACCTGCAGGCGATCGTAAGGTTAGGTTTTCGTGAGGTTGTTCCATTGGAAAATAACCAAAATTCCGTCGTTCAGTTCAGGAGACCACGTGTACGGACAGAAGACTATTGTCCTCCTTTCTGCCCCCGTTCCCTTCCCGATCGGTGCCCCGTGGGCGGGTCTCGTGAGAAGACGTCCCAGGTCGGTAGAACCGGGAGACCGGGGGTGCACACTAGCAGCACGTGAGACCAGGGTCTCGGTCGCCCGGGGCACCGGGGTAGGACGGCTCAGACACCCTCGCCGAAGGACCGGGTTCCGGGGCCCGAGTCGGTCGTACCGGGAGGTGGCCCGAGAGGGTCCCCGTCTGCTGGAGGAAAAGACACCGGACCAGTGGAGCACGAGAGTCCGTCCGGGGTGAGGGGTACCCGTGCAGGTAGAACTAGACCTTTTTCGAAATCTGTGTCCTCGTCTCGTCCACACACCTCTGCCTTCCAGTGGTGTGGGCCGAGTGGGCTGGGGGGCTCCTCCGTGTCTGGGTCCGCGGAAAGACCTTCGATACACACGCCACTGGGTGAGCCCCGACCCCCCCTGGGGAAATTGACCCACGGCTCCCTCCGAGACAGAGGACGACTTACTTCCTATTAAGTCTCTTGCGAAATAAAGGGAAAAGTTCCCCGAAGTCAAAAAAGACAAAACTACTTAAGGTATGTAAGGATATCTTGTTGGTCCTGGGTCCGGAGTCGGGGGAATTTGGCGGAAGATTGCTTCACTACCGGTGACTCGTGTCTCCGAACGTCTTCGGGGCTCTGACGACACCGGTGTCTGATCTCGTAGGAGAGTCGTCTCGGGTAGGTCTCCTTAGTTGTCTGTTCAAGAAAGGGGGACCTAGGGGGGGTGGGGCCTGTGTGTCGCGTGTCTGTTCCGACCTCTAAACCCATAGGTACCGTTGGATGCTGGAGTCGTGCCTCGGAGGTAGAGGTTCTGGTGCGCACCGGTTTTGCGTCCTCGCACCGTCACCCCCCCCCCGCCACGAGGCGCGACAGAGGGGGGTCTGGCTCGTTTCCGCCCCGACGGAAACACAACGCAACAGACCTTGAGAAGGAAGACAGGGTCTCGGGCCTCGGGAGTTCACGTGAGACCTCGTGGACATGAAGTGGGTCTCTCGACGGAGTCCCGTCCCCCGAGAGTCTCCAGGCAGAACGAAACGGCGGATATCACCCCTATTGTCCCCGGTCGGGACTTACCTCCGACATGTGACAGTCGGGGGACATCGGGGCGACTCACGGGGGGTCCCGTCTACACACGTCCTCCACCCTCCCCTCCCCTCCCGGGGGTTCCGTCCCCTCCCCCGCCCGCGCGTCGTGGTGGACACCCAGGGTGGTGACGGCGACTTTAAGGGACTGGAAATTTTTTACGTTGTTTAAGTAGTCCGGTTCCAAAATCCACGGTGTCCCACTCACCTTCTCCTGACGTAACAACAAATCAACGATTCAGTACAGACTGAGAAACGCTGGAGTACCTGACATCGGGTGGTCCGGGGAGTCAGGTACCTTAAGAGGTCCGACCTTATGACCTCACCCGTCGGTAAGGGAGGAGGTCCCTAACTTGGACCCAGAGGATGTAACTCCCACCTAAGAAATGGTGACTCGGTGGTCTCTTCGGACCTTCTCGTAGAATTATCTTTCCCCCTTTCTACCTTTTCTTTTTGTTAGGGTACCTGACATATCAGGTTCCCCTGCCTTTCTCAGTCTGAGCCGACTTAATGAAGGTGCAGTGAAGTGAAAGAAAAGGGGGTCTTTCTGTCGTCTCCCGTCGCGACTCAGACCTTTCCCAGACCTCCGGTTTCCAAAGAGGTACCCCCAGACGAAAGGGTCTTAGGAGGAGGAGTGGGTCGTGAGAGGGGGGAGGTAGACGGGTCAGGGGTCCGGGATCTGGGGTCTGGTGTCTTGGACCCAGGAGTGGTCTGTGGGCACACGTGTGTATGCGTGTTAGGGCACACACGTGTGTGTGTTAGGGGTACACGTATGTGTGTTAGGGCACATGTGTGTGTGTGTTAGGGGGACACGTGTGTGTGTTAAGAGTACACGTGTGTATGTGTGTTAGGGGTACACGTGTGTGTGTTAGGGCACAGGTGTGTGAGGGGTACACGTGTGTGTGTGTGAGGGGTACACATGTGTGTGTGTCAGGGCACACGTACGTGTGTGAGGGGGACACGTGTGTGTGCTGGGGGCACACATGTGTGTGTGAGGGGTGCACGCGTGAGTGTTAGGGGTACACGTGTGTGTGTGTGTTAGGGCATACGTCTGTGTGTGTGTTAGGGTATACGTGTGTGTGTGTGTTAGGGTACACGTACGTGTGTTAGGGCACACGTGTGTGTGTGTTAGGGGTACACGTGTGTATGTGTGTTAGGGACACACGTGTGTGTGTGTGTTAGGGCACGCGTGTGTGTTGGGGGAACACATGTGTGTGTGAGGGGTACACGTGTGTGTGGTAGGGCACACATGTGTGTGTTAGGGGACAGGTGTGTATGTTAGGGGTACATGTTTGTGTGTTTTAGGGGCACACATGTGTTTGTGAGAGGTACACATGTGTGTGTTAGAGGACACTTGTGTGTGTTAGGGGTACACGTGTGTGTGTTAGACCATACGTGTGTGTGTGAGGGGACACGTGTATGTGTCTTAGGGACTCACACGTGTGTGTGAGTGGTACCCGTGTGTGTGTGTCAGGGGTACACATGTGTGTGTTAGAACACACGTGTGTGTATTAGGGGCTCGCGTGTGTGTGTGTTAGGGGTATACACACATGTGTGAGGGGTACTCACGCGTAGGTGTGTGTGTGTGTGGTGGGGGAGGTAGGAATGAACCGACGAGAGGCCCTGAAGCCAGCACTATCGACGGCCGACCGTAGGGGGTCCCCGACGTGGAACGGTACCCGGTGTCGCCCTGTGAAGCCCCTCTCGGCCCGCTTCTGACCTCTCCGGTTTGTCGGAGCAGAATCCTTGGCCGGCTCCCTGCCCGCGTACGCGCGGAACCCGACCCGGGCCCCGGCCCCGACCAGGTACCTCCAGAGCGGCTAGCGGGCGAGCCTCGGGCCCCTCGGGAGGTCCCGGTGCGACTACCCACTCCCTGTCTGACACGACGACCCGGCGGCCTACTTCGCCGACCCGCTCGCTTTCCCGGAAGGCCCCCTCGCCGTCGAGCCCCTCTTCCCCGATCTCCCTCTCCCCCCGCGCGTGCAAGGCCACATGTGTCGCTCCACCCCCGACCCCCGGTCCGCGACCGGCCCGACGCCTCTTCCTCTCTCTGTCCCTCACTCCCGCGTCGACCGGGGCGACGCCCGACGGGGGACGGGTGAGCCGGGGAGGGACCGACCTCGGGTCCGGGGGTGGCCAACGGGGACCCCTGGCCCCTCCCCACGGGGCTCGGGGGACCCTCCTACCGTGTCGGAGCGTGTCCGAAGGGGTTCGGGACCGGCGGAGGCGTCCTGTGTCGACCTCCGAGGCGGTCCGGACCGTCGACCCCCCACCCCACCCCCACCCCCCGGTCCGACCCCAAAGGGGAGCGGGTAGTTGAGGTGGGAGGTGTTCGAGCCCGAGGTGGGCGGCGCGTAGCAGGACAGAGGGAGACAGGAGCCACGGTGGACACGAGGCGTCCGGACGCCTGGGGAAAGGACTCTCGTGACCTCCGCCGCGTTCCTCGCGACCGAACACGCCTGGGAAGGTCCGGGCTGTGTGCCGGTGGCGGGGGGAGGACGCGAAGGGTGCCCGTGGCGTCGTCCCGGACCCGGGGGCCGCCTCCTCCTCTGACCTTTGTGTCTATTCCGCCGAGGAACTCCGTTGGCGGGACCCGCCGAAGCCGGGACCAAGGGACTGGTCGCCCGGCCCTCGTCCCTTGGCCCCGGGGCAGTCGACTTCCTCGGGCTCTCGAGGCTCGCTCGTCTACCCCCGCAGTCCTAGGCTCAGGACCCGTTCCTCCGAGCGGACAGAGTGGAAAGGGGGCGGCCCGAACACAGGGGGTCCCGGACGGCGGTGTCGACACGTCGTGAAACATCGGGCCACACCAGCCCCGACCCCCGACCCCCGACCCGCCCAGGCCCCGCACGGGCCCCGCACGGGCCCTCTCGACCTGGTTGTGACGGAGGTTCTGTCCTGACCGGAGTCCCTTCGTGTTCGGGAGGCACTTTGGCAGTGTCGGCGCGCCGGGTCCCCCCGCAGACGGGACCCCCGGACCCGTAGCGGACCCGGACTTCCTCCCACCGACGCCCGTGGGTGTGCGAACTCCTCCCACGTCCGGGGTCGGACTTCTCCCTTCCCAGCCGTCCGTCTCGGGGGTCGTCGGGAGTCTTCTTTTCGTTCCGGACCTTTGGTGGTCCCGAATCGGGACCCCCACCACACCCCCGGAGTGAAAAAGGGTGGACGAGGGACTTCGAGTTCGTTCTAAGACTTTGTCGTCGAGCCTCGGTGGCTACGACTAGGTGACGAGTCTGTCCGGATGGTAGGTCTCGGATCCGGGACTGGGTCTCGGTGACCCAATAATACGAATAATTAGTGGTAGCACTAATAACAATCGTACGAACTCTTCGAGTCTTTAAGCTCAAAGACCCGACGTTTGAACTTCACTTAATAACGTCCATGGAGGAGGTCTCGTCGATTGTGAATGATACGGGTAAAATGTCTACTTTTTCGATTTCGAAGGTCCTGGTTCGGGTCCTTGCGTCCCTGCCAGTCGTCCGAAACGTTGGCCCGAGTGACTGAGGTGTCAAATGTACACACTACGGGTTACCTACGAATGTCCAGTCGTAGCGTGACCCACAAGTAATATTTACGTCTGGGGTCTGAGTGGGGTCTGGGTGGTCTCCCCTTGGACTCCCACCCCGGAGTGTTTGTGGCTCCCGCGACGAAACGTTCATTCGTTCTCGGTCCAGCACACTCCTCGACTCGGGACACGAAGACTGCGGCGGAGGATGTCCCTGAGTGCAGAGGGGACGTTCTGTCAGAAGTCCCTTACCGGAACTACCTCCCAAACCCTCCGCTGACAGTCCGCACACCGGGACGCCAAGTACTTCTGGATGAGACACGGTCCGCACACCGGGACGCCAAATACTTCTGGATGAGACACGGTCCGCACACCGGGACGCCAAGTACTTCTGGATGAGACACGGTCCGCACACCGGGACGTCAAGTACTTCTGGATGAGACACGGTCCGCACACCGGGACGCCAAATACTTCTGGATGAGACACGGTCGAGGGACGCTTAGATATCGACGGCGCAAAATCTCTGGTCTTACGACTCCTGGCCTCGCCAAACCATGGCAGGGGTCCGAGGGTGACGTTTGGCGACTGACGTCTTACGTCTTGAGATTCCACCGGTGGTTCTGGAGTCCTACCCACACGCGACCCGTACGCGACCCGCCGGTGGCGGTGCTAGAAGGGTACTCTATACCGTATCCCCTGAGACTTAGTGAGACCGTGGTGACTCGAGAAGTGACTTGGGAAGTCAGGGTTCGGATCTTCGGTCTCCGTCTTCAGTCTCCGAGCACTATTTCCGGGTGGCTCGGCCCCAAGAGGTACCGACCAAGACTTCTACCTCTCACCCCTCGTCCACCGTTTCTCAAACCCGTCGAAGACCTTCGACTCTCGTCGGTCGTTTTTTACCCCGGGACCCAGGATGTTCTCTACCCTAGGAAGGTTGTTGGACCTTCGTCTGAGAAGGACTCGGGGGTCATTCTTGAGTGTGTCGCGTCTCTGTAGAACTGACACACGGGCCTTTAGGACGGTTCGGAGTGGGCCGGTCGGCACTCGAGTATTTACCACCGACAACCACGCTTAAACAATGAGCCGCTAACAATTGAGTATGGCACTGGTTTATTCTCAGACTGGGGTCCAGGTACATTGGGAGTTTCGGGAGAACGGATGACTAGGCGTAACGGTCGGACAACGGATGTCCCAGACCCGTCCTGGACCCCACGACCCGGTTATACGGTTTGACTCTGATCCGAAACAAGTCTCTCTACCCCCCGTCGTTCCAAGAGGAGGGAGGTCGAGTGGCTCCTGTGGGCGTGGGGTCCCGTAGAGGAATTTGGAGTACGTAAGTCGGACACCAGTTGAGGGTAATACTGGGGTGAAGTGTCTAAGTTTGTGACTCCGGGTACCTCTACTCCGTCGGACTGGGTCCCCTGAACTGCCGTGCGTGGGAGTGGACTGAGGTCCGAGAGGGGGTCGGGTGGGGAGAGGGGGTCGTGGACGAGGAGGGGTCCTACTTGCTGTCCTGTCCATTTCTCCGTCGAGGGCAGGCCGAAGTGAGTGGACAAGACTCTTCTAGGAAGGAAGACCCCCTCGTCGGGACCTATGTCGGGTGTCCGGGACCTGTGAGTCCGTTCTACGGAGAAGGCGGGCGAGGGTGGTGCTAGGGGGGAGCCGTGTCGGGGCCGTCGGGTCCGGTGTGGGTGGTGCCCGCTCTGTGCCGTTTCGTCGCGCACGTTCCACACACCGTCTCTTTACTCTGCTGTCTCTGCGTCACTACCGCTCGAGTCGAAGCAAGACACCACGACAAATAAAAGGGCCCTCTTCCGCTACCGCACCTCGCCCGGCGCCTGTACTCTTGTGCTCGAGTCCGAAATTACTTTCCGTTTCGTCTACCATGTCCCTACGGTAAGCGCAGGGCAGGTCTTCGGTCGACCCGTAGACCTCCTCTGGGACGCCGGTGAAGGACCCTCGTCCACCCTCCTCCCCCGACGGAAGACCCGGCGTACGAGACGTGGTCGGGGGGAGGGCGGGGGCGTGAGAGGGACAGAGGCGACAGGGGGTTTCGCTCACTCGTGTGAGCTGGGGCGCCCCCCTTTAGGTGTGCCCGGGTGAGGGGCAAAGAAGACAACCAGTAGAGGGGACGTAGACTTAACCTAGCGACCAAACCCTTCTAGGGGACCTCCTCCCGCACCGTTGGGTGAGGTCATAAGAACGGACCTCTTAGGGGTACCTGTCTCCTCCGACCGCCCGATGTCAGGTCCCCCAGTGTCTCTCAACCTGTGCCGACTCGCTGATTCGCGTGTGCGTAAAACATAGTTCGCAGAGGACACGCGGAGTGACTAGGTTGGCACTTTCTCCGTATTGCACTTTCACTTTCAGCGACCCAGCACAGGTCGAGACACGTCGACTGGGGTACTTGACATCGGGAGGTCCTAGGAGACAGGTGCCTTAAGAGGTCCGGTCTTATGACCCCACCCATCGGAAAGGAAAAAGGTCCCCTAGAAGGGTTGGGTCTCTACCTTGGGTCCAGAGGGCGCAACGTCCTAACAAATGGCAGAGTCGGTGGCCCCTTCGGGACTTTCTCCTTTCCGTATTTGCTTGGTTCTCACACCTGCTCGTGATCTGGTGCGCCTGGGCACAGGTCTGCCGGTGTGGGGGCCGAGGAGGAATCAGGGGTGAACGTACAGCGTCCTAAGAGGGTTGCCGTAGGATAATTTTTAGCACTCCTGAACCGACTGCTGTCAGTGCTGTATTACGAGCGTGAAGGTTTCTGCGGTTTCTTTTGTCACCGGTCATGCAATGCTTTATTGTGGACGGAGGTTTTTAAGAAGGTGGCCACACGAAAGTTTACGGGTGCAGCTTAGCCGTAGAGACCCGTTTAGATGTCACACTCCGAAAGGTCGCCAATGGTCTTCAGTAATGTCCTTGTTTAGTGCACCTAAAAACTTTTTTTAGACTGAACTGGGGTTTGATGACAGTTCTGTCACAGATAAGACAGATTGTTTGTGGTGTTTTCTTTAGAGGAAGGTTCAAATCAAGGTACTTCTGCCTTTAGTGTCGTATAGGAAAAGGAACCAGTTTTTCTCTACACATGGGTCCGTAAAGGGTGGGACTCGTCGTCTTGTTTAGACCGTAGTCCGAGAGAACGTCCTTGACCTTACTTACAAGTTAAAAAGTACAAAAAAAGAGGTTAGACAGAAGGATAAACTTAAGTACATACTAACCAAAGTAAGAGATCCAAAACCAGGCGGTGTTCAGGAAAAACCTTACCGAACCCTACCTTTATTTAACATAAACTCATCGCTTACCCTCAACTGAACTACTTAACCTGTTCCACCCCCCTCTTTCCTTTTGGACACGTCAGCTTCACCACAAGTCCTATTCACTGATATAAGTAGGTTTACAGACACCTTGGATGTAACAAAATAAAATCAGGTTCTACGTACTCTCTTCCTCTTATCACACCACTTTTATGTAACCTCAAACTACTTTGAAACGAAAGGAACGTTCTGTTAACTAATTTAGGGCGGACAGATAGCTTTGGCTAGTCGAGTCAAGTCTTCATTGTCCTGCAGAACAAAGAGTTGGACTCAACGTTGAGGTACCGAAGGTCCACTCCACTCACTCACTCACTCAGCCCCTATCTTCGTCCATCCTTGTGCCCTTACACCGAAGTCCTTGAGGTGCATCTTACTAGAATCGGTTCGCTCTGGAGGGTCAGTGGAGGTCCTACGGGGAGATACTATTCCTTACTAAGGGGAGGTAGAAGAGGTTGGATTCCTCTTCTCGAGGACGTCACTGAGGCCCCGTGTGTGAAGGGTCTTTGTGGACGATCTCTACTAGTCTCCGTTTATCCTGGTACAACAGGGTAGGAGACAAGGGGTCTTCTCTCTGAGAGGGCTACTCAGTTTGGTCGGGATAAGATCGTGAAGTCGGACCTCGACTCTACAGTCTCGTCGAACAAGGGGACATTTATATACGAGTGATGACTTTTATGTCTTTATCTCCGCTTAAAAACTTGAAGCGTACATCAGATCCTTTTCTTCAAACTCACTCAACTTCACCCTACCTCCTCCCTTTCTTCACCTGACCTCGGGGACCTAAATTATATCCCTTCCGGGAAAAGATTTCCAAAAACAAAAAAAAAATTACACCTGATAAAATTTCAGAAATAACTGAAATCAATGTTATAACAAATCAATGTTATAACTGAAATCAATGTTATCACAATGTTATAAGACAAAATTCAAACAAAAAAAACCGGAACTCTGGACACCCTAGGATCGAGGGGCTGGTCCCTAGTTTGGGTGTGGGGAAACAGCCTCCCGTTTCAGAATTGGTGACCTGGCGGTCCCTTTAGGGTTCGCACAAAAGTTCTCAATCAGGAGTACAGTGTACCTACGGGAAGGGTGGGCGAGGCACAAGCTCTCTCTTGGACATGTGGCGGCCTCCGGACCGGGTCTTGATCCTTCCTCGCGACTACTCTAAGGTTGGGTCGTCCGGTCCAGGCTTCAGGTCTCCTTGGCGGCGCCCCGAGACGCTGAGGGCGCGCTTCGTGGACACCTTATGTCTGCTCCGCCTCGCCCCCTCGACATCCGGCGAGGGTGGGGCTGGAGGGTGGGGCTGAGACGGGAGACGAGGGAGGCAGGACCCCGCCTCCACTGAGTAGGGTGCCCGTTCGGGAAAGGGGGGTTCGGCCCCGAAGGGTGTCCGTCGTAGCGAGGTCGCGACGGGCGGGACGGGACCCGGTCGGCCCTCTAGGGCAGAGGAAGGCCGAAGGCGTCCGGGCGCCCTGGGAGTCTGATTCGAGTCCAAAGGTCGGTGCGGGACTAGTCTCTCTTTTCGAGACAGAGGTTCAAGAAAATTGACTACGAGGGCTCAGTCCCTGAAAGGTTCAAAGGGCGGGACGAAGGAAGGCCGAGACCAGAAGGACCCTTCTCGGGGAGACCTCCCGAGTCCTTCGACTGGCTGCCGTCCTTCACTTCTGTGTTCCGCGTGGACGCTCCCGGGTAAAGTGCCGGTGGCGGTCAAAGTGAAAGAAATAAATCTGCCCCTTGAAGCCAGGGGGTGGGGGGGCGGCGAGGGGGGTGGGGGTGGGGAGCGGAGAGACGGGAGAGGGGCGGGGGAGAGAGGGGCCCTTGCACTCGTCGTGGAACTGGAACCCCCGTCGTCAGGATAGGGGGACGGAGGGGCGAGGAACCCATCCGTCGAAAAGACCCTGGTTTCGGTTCCGACGGGACGTCTGGTTGTAAAAAAAATTTAGGTTTGAGTTCTCTTAAATAGAAGGCGTCCCTGACGGTCGTAGGGAGGGCGTTTCTGGAAGACACCGAGGGATGACGGAGGGCCCTCTTTTGCCGCGGGGAGGGGACTTTGGGGTTCCGGTGCCCCTAGACTCGAGTAAAAGGTCGGTCGCGACGGGGGAGTGGGAGGGCTTGGCGGGAGGAGAAAGTCGCGTCCCCCGCCGAAACCCAGTACAACCTGGACGCCAGCCGAGACCGGAGGGGGCCGGGCCCAGACTGGAGCCGCCGGGGCTTCGGGGGGGCTCGCGAAGGAAGGAGGAGACCCGACCGGGCGCGGGCGCACACCGTGTGTCGAGGGTCCCCGGGCCCAGGGGCGACGTGATACCCGCAGGGGCCCCCTCGCGCCCCCGGCCCTGTCGAAGGACAGTGGAGGGAAGGCCGGGGACGTAGCGTGTGAGAGGTGGGGGT